>QNGE01003690.1:50915-61713 GCA_008508345.1 Paragonimus westermani | reverse complement strand
TTTCTTCATGGTTGTGTGGCAGTTAAGCATTAGTGTTAACCACTGATGTATTGCTGTCTATGATGATGATGTGAGGTGAATGGCGCAGTGGTCAACACGGTTACCGCATGAACGCGTGGCCGGAGTTCGAATCCTGGCCGTGGCAAGGATATGCACTACTGACGAGCTCTAATTAGAGCGAAACTCGAGTCTGGTGCTTCTTTTCGAAAGAGGATGGCTGGAAAGTCCATCTGAATGCGAAGGATTCGATCTCGGCTGAACCAAAAGTAGGGTCGCATGCAGCCAACACATGCCAAATCGCAAATCAAACTGCATAAACCCTTAGCACGCAGTTACATATGATTACAATACTCACAAGGTGTTGGTCAACTCTCAAAACGGTGCCTACCAATTTGAAGCGATGCATTAATTGGCGTGTATTTTGTTTGACTTCCGAAGGAGTTCGGATTTCGCTATAGTCATATTTAAACATTCAGATTCGAGAGTCAACGATCATCCAAAACCTACTGACGCCGGTCGGGTGGGTCAGCTGAAACACTTAGGAGAGTTGTAGACAAAGGATAGTCCACACTGATACTGCTCGATTATTTTCTTTACGCCAAAGGTTTTCTCTACAAAAATATGTGCTGGGTAGTGTTCTTCTGAGTCTCAATACGGAAATTCATTAATGTGAGGTGTATGGAGCAAAAGATAGGATGAGTTGATTCCGCTGAAGTCCACCATAAAGAATAGGAAGCAAAAGTTGAAAGCTAGCGGAACATTCAGAGCAGTTGAATCCAGATCCTGAATCGCAGCTTGTACAAACAGCAGCAAGGTGCTGTAGATCGCATCATCATGATCTTGGAAGTTAGCAGGTAAATTAGGTCAGTAACCTCCGAAGAAAACGAAAACTAGTTCGAGCAAGCACAAAAAACGACAAATGCAGAATAATACCATTTCGTACACTCCCTCTAATCTTCAAAGCAATAGAGAAAGGAAGACAAATGTGATGAGAGCAAGGCAAAATAGTAGGTCACGACCGAGATGGCCGTCATTCATGTAAGACGAACGATGAAGGCATCGGCGATCCAGCGTCCTATTTTTTGGCTAGGGACAAAACAGTACCTATTACCCTGTAGGATGTGACGGCAACCGAACAGTGGAACAACAACCCATTTCGTGTATCCTAACTACGGCCACATATGACTGACTTTGGAACTCCAGATGACTTCTTTCGTGAGTGTTTCTTGAATCTATATCGAGGTGTTGTGTGGAGAGTTAGAGATATTTCACCAGCCGTAAACAAAACCTGACTGTTTGGAGGTGAGGAGAGATAGCAACGAAAGCAATGCTGGCAGGTGTTTCGCTAATTCAAGAGTGGTCAAAAAGCGGAATCGACGGCAAGTTAATTTAGAACGTTTTCACATCTTACGTACGAAACACTCGAATATTGAGTTTGAAGAAAACAGGCACAACACGCTTAGGTAAGCAAACAAAACTAACATCCTGAAATCCTCCCCGTTCATTATCATAAAGAAGAAGACTCATTCGTGAAGCGTAATTGTTGGGATTTGTTCAGTTAGTGAACTACGTGTCAAATTTGTATCACCACACCACCGGATTATTCGCCAACCGTAGCCTACCAGTATTCTTCAACAGCTCATACGCGAATATACTACCTATACCAGAAATTCAATATTTTCGACCGTACACAAGCTCTACAAATTCTCATCTCAACAAGTCACTAGTTATCTTACTCCCCAAGTCCCAAAACCAAGTTCCTATTCTCGAATGGTAGGGCAACACAGTGGCAAACTTGATGGTGTGGTTACCTGAAGATGTAAGGTAGTTTACAGTTGAAGAGTTGCCACAGAAATAGTTTCCTCAGCAGTACCTTGTTGAATTCCATGCTGGTTTGACGGAATTTGTCCTTGCAGCTGCTTTTCTGTAGCGTCTCCACAGCAGCCAGCTAATTAAACAAACGACCCAGCACCTGATAGGCATAAATCGGTCTGTAACGTGAGATACAACGACAAGAATTCAGACTCCCACGATCGATGAGAACGAGGATTACGTCCAACAAAGAATGCAACTTCAAGTGCGCGGGGTCTGATGACTCACAAAGTGTGGTTTTCTACGTTTTCGTTCAAATGAGAGTGATAATTCTGAATAAGCTGAGTTACATCAGTGACCCTTCAGAGTGCTTATAAATATTGCAATTGGCTCGTGTGCACAGCATCCGCACGGAAAGTATGGAAGAAAAACGTGAAACCGTTTCGTCAAATTATTCTATTTGTAGGCAATGATTATCAAGCAGACTCGAAAGTAGTGAGCACGAAGAAATGGGTATGTACATCGGTATGCGGTGGTTTGGCCGCATGCCGCTCACAGACACACATACCTAGCCTTAAATCATGACTGGGAACACCCGCTGATCACGACCGGTTGGTGGCTAACCGATCCCAGGGCACGGCCAAAGGTCGCAGCAGGCTGTTGATTAGGAAGTGAGGCAAGTCTAGTTGTCGGATGTGTTCCGGTGCATAGACGGTCTGAACACGGCGCTTGCACAATTCGGCCAGAGATAGAACTGTAGTTGAAATGGAGAAGAAAGAATGCAAATACGATCACGGACAAGTTTAGTGGATCAAGGTCACTCGATTTCTTCGGGTTTGGAGGTATGTCTACCTTCATTGTGGTAAGAAGTTGAGCCAATTCAGCTGACGATTACTATGCCCAAATCCTACCACAAACTGCTACGTATGCCAATGATAAGCCGCTGAGAGTGAGAGTCAGGGGACTGACAGTCTGATCGATTTTATTCTTCCTACATATAAAAATCACACAATGGCCGTGACCTGAAAGTAGACAATCGTTCTGTAGGTAGGGCGTAAAACTGATTGTTATTCAACATGAAAAACGAGAACATGCTGTAGTCGTCAGTAAGAACACACCCACTTGATATACGTGTGAGAACGAGTAAATAATTTCACAGAGCAATCACATTCTCATTGAAATAACGGAAAACATTAATTCCTGGAATGTATAGATACAGGTGGATTATACATAGGTCTTAAGGACTACTAAAAGCTAGAGGACTCACCAGGAAGTTGGATAGAGACACAAATGAGGCCGGGCGTTTGGGGCGAAATATACTGTTCAATTGGAGTGAACACAGACGGCGAGTCGATGGGAGTAATATCCAACGCATTCGATGGCTCCTTCCGTGTGGTCACATGGAGAGGCATCGGGTAGAAAGACGTGGAATCCACGGCCAACCAAGGATGAGTCAAAAAACTGAATAAACTGCAGCTTCGGCCAGCACCGATTGATGCATACAACACGCGGCGCCCCTAGGTGGAATAGGGAAGAAAATCAGAAGGAGGGTAGAATGAACTGTTGTGAGCCAGAAATAAGTAAACAAGGCATTGCCACTCTGATACAATTCAAGGAGCTGATGAGACTGCAATAAAACCGATGAAACTAGATGTGATAAAAACACCGCCAGAGTCGGTCACAATAGAGATTTCAGTGAAAACAAAGCAGGTTTTAGAAGACAAACGGAGATGAACTAGGAATTTCACGAAAACACAATAAGTGACCAAAACTTAGAAACTTGATACGATGACATATGGTCCAATGTTCGACTGTAAAGAGGAAAGATACTAAAATATTAAGGAATAAACCATGGTGTGACCGCTGCAAAAACCAAACTCTTCAGTTTGGGACAATTGTAGGACAAGTCAGGTTCAGAGCAAGATGTGTATTCACTACACCACACACAACACCTCATCTAGTCTGTTATGGATACTATAGATATAGGTCAATGTCGAACAATCTGATTGGCCAGTGCAGATATGGCGTACACGATTGGCTGCACTCCACCACATCCTTACCTTTTTAAAGAATCTTTGGTATTCTTTGATTTCGTAGAACGAACTCGTTATCTTCAGTGGACCTGGATTCAGCTGCTCCGGAACTTGTGTTCGTCGTTTCCTGTTTCCGTAGGTGCACTCTGTTCCTCCTTAATGTCCCGTGGTTTGTGCGTACCACATAAGAACGCTCACCATCACGTCCTTCCACAATCCCTGGGGCCCATCTGTCAGAGCCCATACCGAACGGCTGAATCCAAACGATATCCCCTTCGTCCAATCTTGGTAGTTCATGAGTCTCTTTGTTATACACTTGTCTTACTCGTTCCATTCCTTGTTTCAATCGTTCTCTTACGGTGTCCCACGTGACAGCTTGTAGGGCTAGACGATCTTCAACTAGTGGTATTCGAGTTCTCGTTCTTCTTCCCATGAGCCGTTGAGCCGGACTCAAATCTATGTCTGCTGACGGGGTGTTTCTGTGTTCTAGCAGTGCCAGATAGGCGTCTTCTTTGGCTGTTGAACATTTCTTCATTATTTTCTTTGCCTCCTTCACAGCAGATTCCGCTTTACCGTTAGACTGACTGTGGTGTGGACTGGAGACTTCGTGTTTAAAACGCCATTTTTCGGCAAATTCCGCAAACTGTTGTGCTGAAAATTGTGGACCACCATCTGATCTCACACACTCTGGAATGCCATATCTTGCGAATTGGGCTTTCAACCTGCCGATTATCTCCTCGGCTGATGTAGAACTTAACTTCTCAATTTCAAAAAAATCGCTGAAATAGTCCACCAAAAGTAGATATGACTTGTCTGTATGCGAGAATAGATCAACCGCTACGTGTTGCCAAGGTCGCTTGGGGACTGAGCGGCACACCATAGGCTCCTTTGGCTGTCGAGTCCCGTACTGCTTGCAGACCATACAGGTTGAAACAAAATCCTTGATATGACTAGTCATGCCTGGCCAGTATACGGTATCCTTAGCGCGTCTCGTACAACTACGCACACCGAGGTGCGAACGATGTATTTCTTGCATAGTGAGTTTTCTGGCAGCTCGTGGAATAATCAACCGTTCTCCACGGAACACAAGACCGTTTTCTGTGGTCAACTCATCCCGGACCTTGAAATAAGGACGAATGATTTCACTCACTTGTCGTGCGTTGTCGGGCCAGCCGTTTCTGATTTGCTCTTCGAGCTTCTCCATCTCTTCGTCATCGGCAAACGTCTGCCTTATTCGTGGTAACCGCGAGTCTGATTCCGCGAGCGTTAGGTGTACTTGTTCGTATCCGGTGCAGTTGTCTTCTTCTGTTGCCAGTGGGGCTCGCGATAGTGTATCCGCCAGTACCATGTTCTTTCCAGGAGTGTATCCGATCTCGAAATTGTACTTCTGTAGGCGTACCAGCATTGCCTGCAAACGGCGTGGCGCCTTATCCAGAGGCTTTTTTACGATAGTTGTCAATGGTTTATGGTCGGTTTGGACGATAGTTTTTCTCCCAAATGTGTAATCGTTGAATTTTTCCATTGCAAAGACCACCGCCAGCAGTTCCTTTTCGATTTGTGCGTATCGGGTCTCGGCGCTACTCATGGTTCGACTTCGGAAATCAATCGGCTGTCCGTTCTGCATGAGAACTGCTCCAATCCCGTTTTGGCTGCTGTCACATTGTATCACTAACGGCAGACGTGAATCATAGTAACGTAATACAGGAGCTTTGACGATTAGTTGCTTGATATGTTTCCACGCCCGCTCCTGTTCCTCTCCCCACACCCATGGCGTATCCTTGTGGGTCAGTAGCCTGATGGGCTCCATGATTTGAGCCAAACAGGGCAGAAATCGACTCAGGTAGTTAATCATTCCATTGAAACGAGCAATACCTTTCACATCACTTGGGTGTTCCATATTCACTATTGCACCGATTTTTGCTGGATCCGGCTTGATTCCTTCTCTGGATAAAACGTGTCCATGGAAAGTAACCTCGTTGGTACAATATTCGATTTTCTCTTGTTTGAGCTTGATGCCAACCCGTTGGCATCTAGCTAAAAAGAGTTCCAGATTTTTGTCGTGTTCGACTTTGGTACGACCGTGGATCAAAACATCGTCAGCTATGCACATGACACCGGGTAGGTTCTCAATCGCTTGGATTAGTCGTTTTTGGAATATTTCGCTGGAGACTTTCAATCCGAACGGTAGACGAAGCCAACGGAAACGACCAAAAGGTGTCCCGAATGTCGTTAACAAACTGGACTGTTCGTCCAGTTTTACATGCCAGAAAGCAGAGGACAAATCTACCTTGGTAAAAAAACAAGCGCCGGTTAGCTGAGGAAGAATGTCTTCCAATAAGGGAAGTCGAAAATACTCCCTTCTTAATGCTGCGTTTAATGGTTTCGGGTCGATGCAAATTCTCAATTCGCCGGATTTCTTGCTGGCTATAGCGACCTGACTAACCCAATCGGTTGGCTCGTCTACTTGCTGTATTACTCCTAGATCTGTCAGCCGTATGAGTTCCTTTTCAAATGTCTCTTTTACGGAAAGTGGCAAACGACGAATGGGTAACACGACTGGTTTCGCGTCTGAATCGATGCTCAATTTACCGACTCCTGGAAAGGTTCCCAAAGTACCATCAAAAACACTGGAGTATTTTAGACACATGTTGGTCAATGGCGAGGTTACGTTATGTACCCAGTTAAATGTTACCAATTCCAGCGCTTCGATTGCTTCAATTCCAAGAAGGGGTGGGAAATTTTCTTTGACCACAAACAAAACTTGTTCGATACGTTTGTCATTATTAGGGTTGCGTAAGATTGCTGTAAACTTCCCTGTAGGTGTCACCGTTGTTCCATTCCACATCTGAAGCACGAGGTTCGTATTCGTCAGTGGTTCGTTTGGGACGCAGGACCGAGGGACGAGATTGACACCTGCACCTGAGTCCACCTGGAAGTTTATTGTTATCCCATTCAGTTCAATTTCGGCAGATCGTATACCCTGGTGCGGTTCGTTCACTCCAACCGCACACACTGAGTACCTTCTAGGCTGGGTTGCCTTTGCCACACCTGGACCACTCTTGCAACAAACAGAGAAGTGATTGGCCTTACCGCACTTTGTGTAAATTTTTCGCCATACCGGACATTGTTCTTTCTTGAAGCCATGGGTTCTTCCGCAGAAAGTGCAACCTGCTAGAGGGTTTCTTGGTTCTTTGGCCACCACGCGATTGACATCCTTTGTCGAGTGAATTTTGAGGGCTTCGGCCTTTCTGTCGGCTGCTTCTTCACTTCGACACATATCAGTGCATTGATTGAGCGTCAACTGAGTATCCCTCAACATTCTCTTGATCAAATTGCCGTTTCTCATCCCGATAGTTAACTTATCTTTGATCAGTTTGTCATGCATGCAGTTAAAGAAACCGCGGGTTGTGGCCATGGATCTGAGCTTGAACAAACTGATCCACGTTCTTGGACACGGCAATTAAATTGATATCTCTCAAAAGTGTCGCTCGTAAATCCCAAACAATAACATTCTAATTTCTTAATCACCTTTTCCCAGTATTCTGGGTCTTCGTCTGTCTCATACGGAAATTTGTTAATGCAGCGGACGGCCTGCTCTCCGACGGCATGTCGAAACATCGCCATTTGAAACTCCTTCTCGGCTGACGAGTGTCGAGCTAGCGTGCGGAAATCTTGAAATTGCAACTTCCAAATTTTTCATCTTTCTGGAAGTCCTTCCTCATCATTCACGTTCAGTTGGGGCGGTGGTCGGAGATTCAATCCCGCCATTTGGCTCACACCCATCCAGTCTGGGCTCTTCATCTCTGTTACCATGTAGAACAAGCCAGGTTCAGAGCAAGATGTGTATTCACTACACCACACACAACACCTCATCTAGTCTGTTATGTATTCTATAGATATAGGTCAATGTCAAACAATCTGATTGGCCAGTGCAGATATGACGTACACGATTGGCTGCACCCCACCACAACAAAGTTTCAGTAAAATACTCAAACAATTACCACGACAGAAAACTCAGATAGCAAATTTGATCAGGAAGAGGCTACAGTAAGCATGACGACCAGTAGCAAAGTAAACGATAAAGTGGCAAACACGCCAGCATTGTTTAACTGATGTGGTGATCGTCAAGGGCATATTGATGAGTACTTTGCCGCTTGAATCTCAATGTACACTGAACCCAGACACAATATTCAAAGTGATTGAAATGTGTCTGTGTGAAGGGCTGAACTGACTACTTGTTGCGCTAATGGTTTACATATTTTTCCAACCCCGAGAGTCCAAACAATAATGGGCTTTGGATGACCAAACATGAAGAACCGCTGTCAGACCGAACATAGAGATGATTTGATTAGGCTATCAATAATTCCGATAAATGAGAGGAATTTTAAAGGAGCGGAAGCGAGAAGATGATTTAACGAAGAATGCACCCATCACTGTGTGAATGAAGGCACCATAGTGATTACCACACGTCGATGTGTATAGCCGTGAAGTCACTAGTGCAGATCACCTATTAACCTGACCAAAAGTGAGGCGGCCACATACTTACTCGACCAAACTTAAGCTCTTTATTCGATTTGTGACCACGCTAAGCAATGTTTTAAATAGGTGTAGAATATATCATAAGAAACATTCCTCTTACGTATCAAAAGCAACCCCACTTCTACGATGGTAGTTTTCAAAATTTGACCTAGTTTTTAAAATCCCAGCTGCTTCTCTCTGATACAACCACTTTTAGTGCCTACATTGTCAGAGACATCCTGGCTGAGGTCCTTCGTTCGATTGAGACAGACGGAATTAATGCTATTGTGTTTCTTTCTTGTTCTTCATCTAGTGTTATTTAGCGGGCGGAGCAATACACCATTAGAGGCTTGTACATACTTCCAGGCCAGAATCATAGTAGCATACCATGTGGCACGACTGTTACGGCAGCGGACGGAATGGCAATTGTTATATTTTCGGCGACGAATCAATTTCTGTGTAAAAATGCGGAATCATCTGAAAAGTGCCAAAGTACAAAACGGGAAACATTGCGCCACTGTTAACGGAAGGAAGAAGTTAACAAACGTACAAATGCAGACACGCTATCAATCATCATATTTTACTAAGACTGTGAACATCTACAACCATAATGTCGGGCGACTGCCCTGTCAACCTCGCAGAATACGTTAATCAACATTCCTCCGTGGAGTGATTAGGGCTTGCACAGCCTATGATCACGTCACCGCTTTCAGATAATGTTCAATCGCCTGCGGCCGCACTAAGCGGTATGTGAAACGGTACATACCTTGTTGGTGTGCAAAATACGCGACCCTTAACAACACATTATTATTAGTCCAGACACCACCCACTGAATCGGTTTTTCTCTTCTAAACACTGCGTTGAAGAGCCGGATGAACCACTGTGCGGTTAAGATCAAAGAACAAATTAAGTAACCAATCTGGGTAATACGAAACAAGTCCCATAGTGATGGCGGCAACAGAGGACATACTCCGAACACAAATAGACTGTCTCATCGGTTGAGAAGCAGCATGGATGACCGCCGTTGGGATTGAAGAAGGACAGCGAATAAACTTCGACATCAATTGTATTATAACATGATCCCTCAACAAGACTCGCTACGAGCGATTCAAATGAGCAAAGTAAAAGTCAGACCAACGAGTGGGAAAGTGTGCCAGAACTAAACTCACGGCGAGCCAAAAGTAGGTAGGTAAACTACGTACATATTAACGGATTTGTCTGGAAACCAAAATCACCAGCGGTCTGATGGGGGAAGTGGGTCAATCAGGAGAAGCTGAAATATTGTGATCGGTCCAATGATCTTACGTCGATTTTGGACTACCAACTGCTAAAAGACCACTTAAGATTTCACACGAAATTAGTATAAGGTATGAAAAACAATCACTTCGACTGGAAATAGCGAAACAACTTACTTCGTAGTCACACCACAACAAAAGGGCTTTCCAACTTGATTCATTAATGAAGTTTATTGTTACGGGAATGTCATCATTACGTGACCGAACACGCTGATCATTATTCATTATCCAAGATGGAAATATCTTGGTCTACCGACTGAGACAGTCGATTACGTTTCAACGGGCAATAGCTGAAGAAGGGGAGGTTTTATATTCAAATTACGACAATAAACACGATCGACGCATGAAAACTGAATTTTACAATAACGAATTGAAACATAAATGATGCTAACCCTTACACAGGTATTCCGTGACCAGATTCCCCAGGACAGATTCGACATGGTAATCTTAGTGTCACCAACCAAATACATATTAAACCGTAAACCGAAGGTGTGAGCCCAATTCACCATGAGGTGATAAAACTGTTTGCAGCGTGACGTGTTCACAAACCAAACAACTGAACCATGCACTCACTGGTAGTAAACAGTAGAAAATTATGAACTATAACAACTTTGAGTAGTTATAGCCATCGACGGCGCCATCGACATCATAAACAACCGAACATCAGCGGTTCTCACTAACACTCAACTGTCATACAACCGTGAATTAAAGAGGGGACTTGGCAGAGAGAGAGAGAGAGAGAGAAGAAAGACGGGGAAGAAAAGGGACATAACTACTAGGAATCATAAGGATCAAAAAATGGTCAGGAATACATCAGTGGTACTCATTAATGCGTAACTGCCACACAACCATGAAGAAACAGCAAACCCTATATAGGAAGAGACAAGGAAAAAAAGAAGGGGACGGGAAGGGATCTCACTACTGAAAATAACTACGTCCATATTCAAACATTCAACATCAAGGTGCCTACAACTTGCAAACAAACAACCGAGCTGCAAGTGAGAGTAAGGCGTCATCAGCGAGACAGCTTCCTTACGGCTTTCACTGCCCCGCATCGTTAAATGCACTCACTTCACAGACAACTCGGCCAAACAACGACAACATTCACGCCACTGAGCTCGATTAGCCGCCATCTCACCT
>QNGE01003690.1:0-44535 GCA_008508345.1 Paragonimus westermani | reverse complement strand
GGACGTAGTCATTTTCAGTAGTTAGGTCCCTTCCCGTCCCCTTCTTTTTCCTTCTCTCTTTCTATATAGGGTTTGCTGTTTCTTCATGGTTGTGTGGCAGTTAAGCATTAGTGTTAACCACTGATGTATTGCTGTCTATGATGATGATGATGATGCACTTGAGGAATTCAGTGAGTTTATGGTTGAACTTCCTCTTGGAGCTGGGTTGATCGACCTGGAGTATGCGGATGGCATTGTCTTACCTGCTTGCCGAAACAATGCGGACGATGCTGAAGAAGATGAGTGACCAGGCTGGCTTGTGTGAAATGCGCATCGCGCATTCAAAGTGTAAAGTGTTGTTTCAAGACTGGGGCATTCTCACTCCTACTTTCTTCCCTGCAGATAATCTGTTCGAGACTGTGGACAGTTTCACATACTTGGGTAGTAATATCTCGTCAACTTGTAGTTAGCTGATGAGATATCAGCAAGGATAGTAAAAGCACGAGTTGCCTTTGTGTGCGTTCCGTCCTGCTCTGTTGTTCGGAAACGTTGTCTGTTCACAACGAAGATGTCGGCAGACTTACTATTCTCGACCATCATTGTTTCCGTCAATTATCCCACATTAAGTCGTCTGACCGGATGAGCAATACGGTCATTTGCGGCGCGTATTTCGAAACGCTCGGGCCGCACGATCAGTTGGCCAACTGATCACGTTGCACAGACTGCGATGGTTAGGTCACGTACTCCGTATGCCAGCTGAACATTTACCATACCGCACATGTATACCGAGACCACAGACAGCTGAGTGAAACCACATGGTGGTTGGGTGTCAACCTGGTCACCAAACACAGATCTCGATTGCTCCATTGAGCAAAGTGGGTAGGTGTCACGTGCCTGACTGAAGTCCTCGTGATCACCCAACTCGTTGGTTGGAAACGCTATCCGAGGTGGCAGTGTGTCGTAGTCAATGGCGTACCTGCATTACTACCATTTCCAGGACTTCCGCTTAACCTTCTGTTATCAATCTTTTACTTCCTTCGTAGTCTTCTTCCAGGATTTTTCACGTCAGGTTAATGGCTTTTATGATGAGCTCGCACAGGAGCTCGAATAGGTAAACAGAACTCGCACGGCTGCGCATCATAAATCACTTATGTAAGTACTAGCGCCTCCGTCCCGTCTTCTGCAACACAGTAGGATTCACACGGCAAAAAGCGAACCTTTTGGATTAGATGACGCCGTCTACGATATCATCATGCAACCAGGTTTCCTGTAACATAATCGCACCCCAGTTGGCATATTCACGAAGTTCGACTATATGTTAGAAGCTATTCCGCGCTGTGTTAAATATTTCCGAATGCGCTTTACAGACTCAAAGTGCAAAACGATGCTAGGTTGCAGTGATTACGTAGACTTAGTGTTGAATAGTGAAGTTATAAGAGTTGTCGAACGGTATGCGTGTATTGGGAAGCTGCATAAACGCGGCGGGGGTGTAGAGGATGGAGCAGAACCGCGTAGCTCTAAGACCAAGGCTGTATTCCTGATCACTGTCATTCTTAGGCCTCATTGGAAGTTACGGTGACTCAAGCTGCCGCTCAGCTCAACAGTGACGTGGAATATCCCAGAAGGAAATGTTACTGAAAAGGGTTTGAAAATATTATTAACAATGGGAATAATAATAAAAAACGAGGGAACGATAACTTCTGACACCACCCAGTCGTTTATCCTGCGGGAGGAAGTTGACTTAAGGGACTTTAGCCCGAGCCTCTGACTCGAAATGAAGACCACCAAGGAGTTAGCTATTGTAGGTCGGGTTACTCCCCGAGCTGCGAACTTTGTGACTCGCATGGTTGATGACTGGAGAATTTAGGTGGGATGGTGGCCAATCGAGCTCAGTGATAGGAATGTTTCTGTTGTTTGGCTGGGATTCCTCTGAATTGGGCGTACTTAATGATGTGAGGTGATGAAAGTCGTGAGGAAGCTGCCTTGCCGAATGTGTCCTATTTTCAACCACTGCTCGGTTGTTTGTTCGCAAGGTTTACGACCATGATATTGAGCGTTTAAATGGAGAGGTAGCTGTTCTTGATAGTTGAGCTCTTTCCCGTGCCCTGTTGTTTGTTCTCTACTTGGTCAGAGGTTGGCTTTTTCTTTATACTTGTTTGACGTTTGAGCGTCAGTGAGAAGCACTGATGCATTGTTATCGATAATGATGATAAAGTGAGCTTTATGGAGTTGGCCCCATATTCCTGAATATCTCGTTTAGTAAAGATGAGGGAAAGAGTGACTAGTACTGAAAGAGGAAACCAACGAAAAAACAGTCAATGATGCCAGTGCGTAATGTCACAGGGTGTCAACTGCTTCTTGAGGTGAATCGGATTTTTCAGGACCAGTATATATGTACACATAGTTGTGTGGGAACCCTATTTCGTCGAGTATTCACCCAATAAAGTACACCGGAATTACAAAGAAACAGAACTCCCATGTAAGTTATTTACGTCAAACGGTTATCCTAAACCATCCATAAACGTCAAAGCTCGACCGTCCGTCGTTTCTAACTATACAAAAGATAAAGTCATCACCTCGTCTTACATGACCGGAATCTCGGAGGCAACTGAACGCATCATGGGCAAATCTGGGGGGTGGGGGTAAAAACCACCTGCAGGCCAACAGTCTTCGAAATAAGCTTTGTAAAATCAAGGACCCAGCTGAAGCGCATGAACAAGCGGGTGTAATGTACTTCAGTCCCTGCCAAGACTGTGACTAAGCCTACGTAGACGAAACCGGTAAGCAGTTGGAAACACGTTTACACGACCACCCCTTAACACTTAGATGGGTATACTAGAGGTCACACCTCTGGCAACATTGCGCAACTACAGGTCCCGAGGTCAAATTGGCGGACGCCAAGGTGGTCGGATTAGGAAAAGGGAAGCAACGACCACTCCTCGAATCAATCTTCTATCATAATGCTCTCAATGGACACATCGACCTCGACAGTCGCTACACTCCATTGATCACACAAATAAGGCGGAAACGGGCGGTAGACAAACAAGCATGTTGACGAGCCGGTAAGCGGTGTGCAAGTTTTCCATCATCATTTTGTTTGACAACGGATCTTGGTAAGGATTTGCAATGTCACGGCAAATACCCATCACTTGGTGTTTGCCTTTTACACACCAATATATATATATATATGTAAATATATAAACACCCCTCAGTACACTGCAATTCAGTGGGAGCAAGCGTTGGATGGCAATATGGGTAGAACAGTGAGTTTAAAACTGACACACGCATGTGAGGTTGAGGGCTCATGTTCCTCGAGTTTACTACTTTACGCTTGGTTTCGTACTTTCGATAAATACGGTATTAAAGAAGGACTCATTCGACAAGGAAAAGTTGTATACTGCATTGTTCGCAATCGACTTCTCTGAACGGACAACAGTGCACCCACACTTCAAATTGTATCTTAAAGAAAGCACTAATTACCATTGGTGACAGGATACTCCACACTATCGTGAATCTGTAACCCAGCTGGATTTGCAAATGGGAACGGCTACCCTGACAGCCCTCCAGGGATGAAAAAACCAACAATTAAGTATCTTCGAATTCTGCAGTACGTCAAGTTATGAAGATCAGGAATTTCCATAAAAGACACCTATGTAACGTTCCGAAGACCTAAGGCGAACAAGTGGCATGTTGCACGTGCCGAGCATGTTTCCCTCATAAGTACTGAGTTCGCACATGCGAACGGTGGCCGGATATAAAGCCCAACCAGGGTTGTAAAACTTTTCTTATCAATACAAATGTCTGTTTCGTCAGGTGCCACACTGCAAGCTCTACTCTACTGCTTTTTCATGAGGTGAAGACAAATTACGCACATGAAATCGCTCATCCAGGTAACACAGACGTTTGCGTTTTGTGAGGCACAAAAATATAACCACAACCTGCACCAAGAGAAATGTGTGCATACTTATGGTCGTTCACAAAGAGACCGTTCTTATGAGCAAAGAGGTCAACCAACAAAGTGTAGGAGTCATGGAAGTGCTAACTTTTTAAGGCGCCCACTTAGGAACCAAAGCAACTCATACCAATTCCGAGCAAATCATCACCAAAGATGAGCAAGTGTAATGGTTTTGAAACTGCTCCTTAAGAGTCAGTATATTCCAACTGGAACACACTCACTGAGCTGAGGAAGGGAGATTGGAGTCAGCTTTGATCCTAAAGGGCCTATCGATACGAAACTACGCCATCCAGTGGCAAATATTGCCTGGAGTGTCATGGGTATTTATTCTTTGCAGATATCGGCTGTGTGACACCCGACCGATTGTTTGTTGAGATTTGTTTTGAGATAGACGAGAAAAACGGTATCCTGTACGAGGCTGTGGTTTATGGCGTCCGCTGTAGCGACCTCTCAAAATGACTTACCTTCTGTTGGTATTTTGTTGTGAAATTTGATACTTCCGATAGCGGCATGTTTGTTTATCTCAGTGGTATGTCCTATCTCCGCTCATTGGAATTTCCTCACTGCCGTTCCGCGCGCAACACGCAGGACGTCTTCTGGCTGTACCATGGTTTTTCTTCTCGGTCGTGGCAATGAACATTGTATTGCGCTGTTCGCTGTTTTCTGAATTATTGCTGTTTGGGTAACTCACTGTACCTGGGGTGAAACTTTGTGGGAGAGTCCCCCGCACCGCCATTCGTAAGGTGGAGCATGTAAACTCTAAGATGTCTATTTAAAAAAGATCCATGTTGAGACAGGGACTACAATAATGTCTAGAAGATCCAACACAGCTGGCTTCCAACTACGGCCTTTAGATTAGTCTTAGGGTCGTAGTACCATTTGGTAAGAGATGTCGACACGTGACAAAAGAGTTATTATCAGCCTCACACAATGAACGCGTTGGGAGGCACTCAAGCGCCCAACTGATCGTCGTCCACTACTAAATGGACTGTTATAACCGATCAGGAGGTCCTTCCTGAGAACGGTGAGCCGCAATCATGTGTTTAGGAGAAATGTACAGCAGAATAATGTCATGACATTCTGCTGTCTTTGGAACTATATTCCAATGACCGATTTGTAACTCAGTCCGATATCGGACCACCTCCCAAGTGGTGAAACGGCGCGGGTCCCGCGCGGGCATGTGATGGTGGCTGATGTGGGCTACAGTTACATGGTCAGGGCACATGGTCGTAGTAAAATATATATGGCATACAACGTCAGGTACATTGTAACGGGTATTAACTGAGTGTGTACGACCTCCGACAATCTAATGCTTCTTTCATACTGCTCAAACTACGGGCTATATCCTGGTACATTCTTAAAAGTTCGTAACTTATGAAACTGAGAAACGCTTTCGTAATAAGCCCGTCCACATTCGAAGTTTTTAGAAGACACATTACGAAATGTTACAGACAGCAATCAGTGACGCATTTCATTTCGAACCGTTAGATCCTTGAATAAACGCATTAATGCACTCAGAAAAACCGTACTATGGATTTTGTGATGTAACCCTGTCTTAAGAACCACTCAGGACCATGTGCAATAATCCTACGCCGCTTGCGCCCTAAGGACCACACAGAACCATGTACAATAATCCTACGCCGATAGGAGAGAGCCAATCACTCGAGTTATAAGTGGGGATGATGGTAGCATCCTTCCATTCCTTGGGAAGGATGCCACCTGGAAGAAGGGACATGGAAAATTCATGAAATGGTCTGGCTAATATAGAAGACGTTTCCTTCAGTATTCCAGATTGTTATGACCCTGTGGTCAATGATAACGATAAGTGGCTAGCGCACGAGTATACAAATCACGAACACGTAGTACAGAGCTTCACAATACCCTAAAACCCCAGAAGAACGCGGAAGANAAGGGAGTATGTGTGACAAAACAACATGGCGGCGCACTACATGCTACTACAGTACCTACTCTCAAACCAACCGCAATCTCACAGACCAGCGTCTGCATATATATAGTTTGTGAACAGACTCCAAAGACCCCACTGAAATTAGCCCATTAAAAGTGTAATGGACTAATCAGAGACTGAGGGGAAACGTGCGCCAGAAGTAAGTTTTAATCCATTGTGGGGCGAAAAACTAAAATTTGAATTTATAAATTAATTTTCAAGGATATCTCGGAAATGAAATTGTTCTCGAGGAGAATAGACTTTCCCCAACACTCTCCGTCTGAGATGACCGTTATCCGCAGCACTTTGTTCGAGGGTCCAGCTGCATAGAATGATGCGAGTGTCTATTGTGGTTAGTCCAGCGTCTGTGCAGGAGGTTGGTGGTGACATCGGCATGGAACGGCGTAATTGTGGTTATTCCTGTATCCGCAATTGCGAACGTGCCCAACAAAATATCCAGCGGCAACAAGTGCTGGTCGTCCGTTGTATTTTCGTCCGTGTGCCGAGGACGTAACTGGTTGCGATGACCCTCCCATATGTTGCCACTAAGCTAAACTTCATACAGTACCTTTGCGTGACGAGTGTAGAGTTCAGACGGGCTATGGCCGATCAATAACGAACAACGCAACGAGTAGACGAAAAATATATTGTCGACACGTAAAATCGATGGGAGCGAGCGAAGAGCGAGATGAAACGTCATACAGCAAAACGTCATGAGAGCAGGCACCGGAGCAGAAACGTTCGAGTGCGCGGGTGGTTTACCGGTAACCATACTCGTTCAAACAAATGTTTAAACGCATACAAAATGTGGTGGAAGGGAGAGAGTACAAATGCTAACTGTAACTTCAACACAGTTAGCCATAAACAAATAGGGCCGCTACACGAGCACTCACCGTTGCTTCCATCCTGCGGCTGTGACCCGGTCGATAGTCAAGAGCATAAACGGCCTCTCCAACGACGAAACCGTTTTGCAAGTTTTGGCCGGGCACCTGTGTTGCCTTATTCGTCGGAATGAGCGCGTGATGGACCGTAGGGAGCTCGCGGCCCACAACAGCCTCGGCTGGTGAGCGGCCGTTGGATGTTGAGGGTTTGGGGTTGTGCGGTAGACGAACAGGAACTCCTGTAACAATTCGTCGGTGGTTCTCTCGCCCCTGAGATTAGAGAAGCGCCCGTTTGAAGGTGTCCACGGAACGTTCGCCTTGGCCGTTGGACTGTGGGTGATGTGGCGGGGACCAAACGTGCTGATTCACTGAACACTGGCAGAGGTCTTCGAAGTGTCCCGATGTGCGTTGTGTCCCGCTGTCCGACACGAGGATGTCGGGAATTCCGTGTTGGCCGAAAATCCGACGCAGGGCATTGATCTTAATAAAGGATGTCGCCCGAAAAAGGGCGAGTATCTCAGGCCACTTGGAGTATGCGTCGACCAAGTCGAGGTAGGATACCCCAACGATGGGACCAGCGAAATCCTAGTGACGGCGCGACAATGGACCCCTGGATGTCTGCCATGGTGTTTGTCTGGTGGGTAGCTTGGCGGCCTGTTGATATCTTGAGCATTGTTTCACCAGCTCTTCGATGTCCATGCTGGGCCAATATGCGTAACTTCAAACAATTGCCTTCATCCTACTGGTTCTGGGATGACCAGAATGGAACTGTCGCAGCACCTGAAGGCGGAGAGTGATTGGGATGACTATGTGGACGGCAAACATGACGCGCGAATTCACTATCGTCAACGAGTCGCGGCGACGGTAGAATTGATTGATCTCCCCAGTTGGAGGAGCCGTGAGCCATTTGGTCCGGGGGTAAGTCACGACCTGGTTCAAGTTGGGATCCACCGCCGTGGCACGCCGGATGTTGACGACAAACACCGGGATTCCACGAATAGCTTCTGTGAACTGTCGGCGAACGTTATCCTCCACTGTCAGGGTAGCAATGACAACGTCTTCTTCGGGCACGTGATGGTTGCTGATGAGGCCCAACAAACCATCTGCCTGGCCCCAGTGGTCAGTGCAGCGGTAGCTGATGTTGAAATCGCAGCTAAGCAAAATTGTCGTCCATCGCTGCAGTCAGTTGGCAGAGTAAATAGGAATGCCTTCCTTCGATCCAAAAATAGACAGTAGAGGCCTATGGTCGGTCAGCAGAAAGAAAAGCTGACCATATAGTAGTTTATGAAACCTCTTCGCAAGGTTAATGGCCATTCCCTCTATTTCGACTTGACTGTAACTCTTCTCCTCTGAGTTGGGCGTGCGAGAGGCGTGGGCAATTGCCTTCTCAGAACTATCCGGGAAGATGTGAGACGACTGCCCCGACGCCGTAATTTGAAGCGTCGGCTGCGACCGCAATTGGCAGGATTGGGTCGTAATTCATCAGCAACAGGTCGGAGGTGAGCATTGTATTCAGGCGAGCGAAGAAGCTCTCGCAATCGGGGGACTAGCACCATGTAGTGCCTTTTGTAGTAGATGATTGATCGGAACCGAACGTCGTGTAGAGTTAGGAGGAAAGCATCGAACTTGCTGATGAAACCAAGGAAGGAACGAAGGGTGTGTACATCTTTGGGTGCTGGCATCTGTTGAATTGCACGAACGTTCTCGGAATCTGGGTGGCAACCGGCGGCATCAAAGATGTAACCCAGATATTTGATGGACCGCAAAAACATTGGGCATTTGTCAGTTCGTAAACGGAACCCGTACTCCTGGACGCGCTGCAGAACCGCGGCGATTCGGTCCACGAGTTCATCAGTTGTCCGCCCCGTTATGATGATGTCGTCCGGTTAGGCGGTCGTACCCGGTAGACCAGTAATCAGCGCGTCCATTACTTGCTGGAAATTGGGGGACGCGGTTTTGACGGGAAACGGAAGTTTGATGTACTACAGAAGGCCTCGGTGAGTGTTGGTCGTGGGTGATTCACGAGATTCGGGTGCAACCTGGAGTTGGAGATATGCTTCCGCCAGGAACAGTTCTGCAAAACGGGTACCGCCGTTGAGCATAGTGAATATGTCCTCAGGCATTGGCAGTGTATAGCGGCTTGACTCCAATTCCGCATTGAGGCCACACTAGAAATCCCCGCAGATCCAGATTGATCCGCTAGACTTCTTTACCACGAAGACGGGAGTGGCCCACACGCAGTGAGAGACAGGCACCATAACATCTAATTCTTCCAGTCGTCTGAGTTCTTGGCCGACAGGCAGCAGGACTGCGTAAGGAACCGGCCATTTGGGGAGAAAGACCGGTTGGCTGCCCGGGTGAAGCTGTAGTGTGGCCTGGGTATGGGAGCAAAGATCCAGGCCATCCTGGAACACGGAGACGAACTGTCAAATGATGTCGTCGGACAGCCCCCTGGGGTGCGACAGGAAACCGCACCTGGTTGCAGATGGAACGGAATGAGACATCAAGGAGGCCAAGCGGCTCGAGCCTATCCAGACCGAGAAGGTCAAGACCAGAGTGAAGGACGTAGCACATCTCTTCGATGGTGGCACTGCGGAATGGCACTGAACGGTGCAGTTGTCCAGTTAACTGCACCGAGCCACCACAAGCACCGGTTTCTTTCCGGGACGGCGGGTGGACAGGAGCGCTGCCCAGACATCGCCGAAGATTCTGGAATATAATGGTGATGTCTGAAGCAGTGTCTAACTGCAGTTGCGTCAAACGACCATTGGCATGGATGGACACGAACCTTCGGCGCTGAGCGACCTCGGCATGGAAAGCGGCCAGCAGACTGTTAGATTTGCCAACCTTACGGGACCCTGTTGGCTTCTTGAACTTGGAGTTCAATGTAGGCTTGACCCTGTCAGTTGTCTGTGGTTGACAGAAAACTTCCTTGTGGCCGACCGTGTGGCATCGCTGACAGCGATGCCGTCGAAAAGGGCAGTACCTGTGAAAGTGCCACGCACCACAGTAACGACAAGTTGAAGGCGGCTTCTTGGTACCGGCAGCAGTAAGTTTGGTGGACCGTGTACGGGAATTCGGCTGGAGACTGGAAGCGACCTGAACAGTACGGGAAGCCCGATCGGGTTGCTGTATCATCGTCGAGACTTGCTTGAGGTTGACCAAACTCTCACATTCATCAACAATCTGTTGTGATGATAATAATAATAATAATAATAAATTATTTTTCGATGCATTGTAAGAAACACGTTCAGGAGAGCCTGATCTACGCTCAGATTTATTTGAAAATTGTACAATGATTCAGCTATGTGAGTAGAGCAACAAAACACACAGTATATGGAGGGAGAATTCACGTTTAGTCAGAAATCTTTGAGCTACAGAGTTCTGAGACAATAGTGCTCGGGATCTGCACAATTCAATAAAATAATTGATTTGCTACATCAATCGGGACACCATAAGGTGAGTGTAATATGCGGGCCAGCCGACTCTAATCTGGATGCCCGTGACTTCGCACACCAACCCTCGGGCAACGTGGACGCACCAGGGGACAACGCTATTCCGGAGTAAGGGTTCGAACAACAGTTCCGAAAAGAGAAACACAACGAAAAACATGAGCCGAAGGCCCAGTAAGCCATGCACACGACATACACAAACGTAAGCTGAAACGGCACCGATAACACAGCAGCACGCGTTGAAATTTATCCGCAGAGAGTTTATGCTGTAGCCAATTTACCGTAAATATATGGGTTTGGAATATCGTGGGAGTAATTCTGGACGGAATATTTAGGAAAGTATGGAATATGCCCATTGTGCTGTGAGAATTTCTTTGTTTTAATGCGTAAACGATGTTTATCAAGGACGCTAAGGATTTGCGTTAAATTAACAGCGAAATATGTTGACGAGATAGCTGAAGTTTTGCGATCTGGTTGATAGAGGGAATAAGGAATCAATGATTAATGAACATGCACCGTATAAGCTGTAAGCCATTTTTCTGAAGACTTTTCATTCGATATCCATTGAAATGTGTGCCGACAGTCGATAAGTATGGGTCATTATGATCATCCTCACGTGCGATGGGGAACCACTGAAATTTTGAGGCGTCGTTGGTAAGTAGATAAGGCCGCAGCTGATGACTTCTAAATATAATGCGGGCGGATCCCGGCGTGATCTGCTTAAAGTAGATATTGCTCACCGTAATCGGCGTAAGCTGCTTTGGCCTTAAGGTAACCAGAAAATGTGTAAAATACTTAAGTTATCTCATCACCAAAAAGACGTAATATCACGTGTCTTCCAGGAAGCAAAGCGATTCAACGAGAAGTGAGGAACTGTAATGCATGAGGCCATTCGGGGTTAAAAGTTCGAAGGTCAGCCTACGTGCACCCTATAGTCACAACGCCACGACCTGCGGTTGGACACACTGACGTCTATGCTCGACGGTCAGCCGACGTGCACTCTGTAGTCACAACGCCACGACCTTCGGTTGGACACACTGACGTCAATGCTGGACGCCCCGTTACACAACCCAAATACAATTCGTACGCGCTCGCTGGTTCCGTTTGCGCGTTACAGTGAGCACTGGCCTAATGCTCAAAGTAGTGCCAAAAAAGAGGTGGTTGGAGGATGGAGAGGGTCTATTGTCGAAGAATTTGAGCATTATTCCATGTAGATGGTCCCGGGAAAATATGCGGAAAAATTTTTTCATGATGTGAGCGAGGTGGGGACGCATATACTTCCGCGGGAAACGCATGGACCTCTCGACCGGACGTCATTCTTCGCTCAAATTTCAAAGAGTTTTGGGGTGCTCGCGGTATTGCGCAATTCCGAGTGTCCAAGAAGGGTGGGATGTGTTCTCGCGCGGGATATATCAGTGGAAACAAGAATGGAAATCGGATTCACGCGATAAACGGGAGAACGTAAGACTATGTGAGCTATGACGAACACCGACATAAACTTCTACGTGACGTTAATAGCATTGTGTTAATTGATGAACTATATACCATAAGCGAACAGCTGTTATTGAATAACACGGGAAGAGAAGGATTATAAGCTTTCCTTGGTATACGATTACTGCCGGATTCAAATGTCAATTATCTTTGTACGGCCGGAATACAGAATGAGAACAATGTTTGACAATACCGAGAGGTTGCCTGGTGGTCCATCAGGGGAGAAGAATGGAGATTGGCGACTCAAGTTTATTATACAGGCATGAGACGAACAGGTTGAGTTTTCTGTCAAATAATTTTAGCATGCTCAGCTTTTGCACGGTGGTTTACAACACAGACACACAAGCTATCAATAGACATGGGGTAAAGGTGTACCAGGATGATTGGGTTGTTACTAACGGGCACATACATTGACACCTATACTTGTTGATCATAGACATGTTTTTGATATACAGATTGGGAATAACACAACGTTTCGAGCAAGTTGTAATACTCTACGTTTCAACCAATTCGGGTGGCCTTCCTCAGGAGTGTTGTCATAGACATGTTTCCCTGTTTGCTGGCGAGTCTAAAGGTACATCTATCCTGAAATCGGTAGTTTTGATCAGTTTGAGGGATGACTGACGTAACATCACGCAATAGAAGGTTTTTCTTCAGATGTTATTAAGTCCGTTATCAAAAATAACGTCCTCAGGCAAGTAGAGCTTGAAAATGGACATGACGTTTGTCATTGTTAGAAAAGTTTTCAAGTTTTGTTTGAATCGACGTATATTCTTACTGTATCTAATTGCATACGGAAGTTTGTTCCAAATGTGAGAGTATTTTACTAGGAAAAAATTTGAACACAGTATTTCCGCGATTAAGGAGCTGCCAAGGCGAAGTCCGTGTTTCTGAGGCCATGCTTCGACCTGTGTTTAAGCGAGTCGCGAAGCTGACGGTGAATTCATTTTCAAAGACCAGATTACACATGAGCGCAAGGTTAAGCTTGAGTCGCCGCAACCAGAGAAAATCAATTGCAAGCGTCTGGCAGAGTTCTCTCTAGATCAGAGAAGATGGACAACTCAATAGGGTTTTCGTGAATGTACGTTGGATGCTTTCCAGAGTTAGCCTACAAGACCTGCGCAGGTGGCCATATCTAAACGTGCATTACTCAAACTGGGGTCGTACACATAGTTTATATAGGTGTAATCGCGCAGCAGATAGGAAGACTAAGTGTTTAATGTAGCCCATCGTCCGTCTGGTTTTGGCGACTAGGAGCGATATGTTCTGCGAAGTTGAATGAGTTTGAGTAGCGTAAACCCAGGTAACGCACTGAGTTGGCGATTGGTATGCTGTGACCGTCCAGATTTATCTAGCCATCTGGTATGTGACCACCATGCACAACGATAGTGGATCTATTGGCTGAAAATTCCATCAGACAAGTTTGACACCAAGTTTCTAATGACATGAGGTTCTTCCGTATATTTTCTAAACATGGATTTAGATTGCCAGGAGGAAAGCTGTAAACAAGTTTGGCATCATCAGCGAATAGGAATAGTTTGCCATGCTTGATAACTTGACATATCGTTTATAAATATGAGAAATGGTAACGGTCCCAGAACACTTCCTTGTATCACCCCACTTGTGACTGGTCTGGGCGTTGAGCCATTGCCAACTATTTTCGCTGCTTGTGTGCGGCCTGTAAGATCTGAAGAAAACCAGCTAAGCAGCGGCTCAAGTATACCAGAGGATGCTGTTTTGAGCAGAAGACGCTTATGAGGCACACGATCAAAAGCCTTTGCCATATCCAACAGTATAATGATGGCCGCCTCGCCGGTGTCCGTAGATTCTGTCAGACGGTTAAAAATTCTAGCTGGCACATAATGCGAGAACGATTGTTGAGAACCCCATGCTGGGAGCGTTTTATAAGGTTTCGTGATAACAGGAGTTCGACCACGCGGCATTTTATTGTCCTTTCCAACACCCTAGAACAAATTGAAGTATGGTTGATGGGACGATAGTTGCTGACCACATGCCGCGAGCCACTTTCATGGCGGGGCTTAATTGTAGAGTTTTTCCACTGAAGAGGGGAAGAACCTGATGTTAGTGAAAGCGTATAAATATCAAGCGGAGGTAGAGGGATGTCTTCTCCTCCGCATTTTAGAGTAACGGGGTGAATGCCATCAGGACCAGGTGGGTGAGAACGTTTGATAATGGCTAACTGAGAGCGTATGGGCCTTGCATCAACAGGGATATGGCTTAGGAACGTACTTGTACCTACAGGAGAAGGTTGGGGCAGTATGTGTCCTTCAATGTTGAAGGAAGCAGCGGAATATGAATTAAAAACCTCACAGATTGTTACAGGATCATCTACAGTGGTTTTGTCTTGCAGTGCCACTACTGAGATGGTAGGGTCTCCCATGATTCCTGCGTCTCATCAACTGTGAGCTCTTATCTGTGCTGTTAAGAGCACGTTTATCTTCACTCATATGGAGCATTCTGGTTCCATACTCAATTGCATTGAACATTTTATGCATTTTCGTGATAACAGAAGTCGCAGGATTTCCGGTACCGTGATTTAAGTCTTTTAAGCTTGCCTTGCTTCTTTAGAGTGAGAATTATGCCATTATCGTACACATTAAGGTGTTTGGACTTTTGCGGGGCTAAGATGTTCATGCAAGACCTGAAGTGTTCATTAAATGCCTCGGTTGCAATACTAGGATCGGACGTCAGAAAAAATGGGTTCCATTCCAGAGATCTCAGCAGTGTGGTGAATATGTTCTAGTCGACGAATTCAGTTTGGCGGTATGGTATGACGGTCGACTCTTCAACAGCTTTTAGTCTGAACATGAAGTTCACCATTTTGTGGTTACTTCCTGGAAATTGTTCCCAGACGGATACAGTGGCAGAATAGATGCTTGTGGTAAAGATGAGGTCTAAAGTGTGGATTTGTCTAGTAGGCGCTGAAACATGTTGGCAACGTCCGTTTATTTGGACACATGCAAGGAACTCAGCTTGATTTGCAGGGGCAGTGAAAGAGGTCCGTGAGATATTAGGCAGGTTGAAGTCTCCGCCGATTTTTTTGTACTGTGAAGGTAAGTTTAACACATAGTTCAGCTCATTACTATGGTTCCTCAGTTCGTCCTGAGTGGCAGTCGGTGGTCTGTAGACACATCCTAAGAGTAATTCACAGGGTCCAGTCGACACTGACGGCCACGAGGAGTCATCTATCATACCAAGACATGGCTCATCGAGTATGGTTGCGGGACGTTGCTCCCTTAGGTAGATTGAACATCCTCCACCTTGTCCTACACAACGATCTCTGCGGAACATGTGATAACCTTTAACGTCCAGTTTTGTGTCTGGAGTCTCAGGGGTGCACCAAGCTTCAGCGACTAGAATAATATAAGAATTATATAAGAAGATAAAAGATCTAAAGATATGCATCTCATTAATTGGCGAACGTGCATTGAAAAGCAGCCAACTTAGTGCATTTTTCTTGTTCGACATCATTTTCATACTTTTTAAAAATGTCCAAAACGGAAATATCTTTGTGATTCAAGGACTCTGGTGACAATGCTTGGTCTGATGTTCTTATAGTGAGCTCATTAGGGAATGGTTGGGTGTCACCTGCGTTTGAGTCAATGACAGGAAGTTTTGGAAAAGTGCAAATAAGGCATGGTTAGGTAGTTGAACAACGGGGGACGGAGTTAGCAGGGGAGGTTTGCAAGGTATGTATCCTGCTAAAAAAGGGTAAGGCTGAGGTGAACCTTTCATTCCCGCCTGCTCGTGGTCAACGAAGAGATCGCGGGTTGCGTTTAGGTGAGCATTCGAAGTGTAGGGTCTACCCGTATTAAAGGAGTGTTGAAGATATGGTAAACAACTCAAGGGGGCTCCGGTTTAGTCTTACATGATTAGATGCATCACGCGAGAGACTGCTATTACTTGGCGGAGGCCTGGAATTAGGGTTTGATAGGAGATGCCTCTTTTTAATCGTGAGGTACGGGTTTGCGTTTCCTTGTCTGTTTATTTTCTTATGATGCACAGGAGGAGACCTCGGATGACCCTCATGGTAGTGATTTGGAGAGCATTTGTTATCACGGACACCCCATTGGCGGTAGGTTTGTGGATTCCAAGGGGATTGGTTCGAGGTTGAGACACCGACGTGTCTTTGATTAATAGACTGCCGGTGTCCTGTCTTATTTGAGCCAGTTTCCGCGCACATAGGTTGCTGTCTAGACTCCTCATTGATGTCTTTATGGATACATTCATTCGTGTGCCCTCTTTTGCCAGTTGATTCCTCGACCGAGGTACCCCCAACGCTCGGAACGCTGTTGGAAATGTCAAGATCTAATGTTAGATCAATCAAGCCAGCGGATTTGTTCTCTTTGATGGAGTTAGCATTGTCGGAAGGGTCGCTGGTGCATTTGTAGAGTTCAGACGGTCTATGACCAATCAATCACGAGTAGACGAGAAATATATTGTCAACACGTAAAATCGACGGGAGCGAACGAAGAGCGAGATGAAACGTTAACACAGCAAAACGTCACGCGAGCATGCACCGGAGCAAAAACGTTCGAGTGCGCGGGTGGCCTGCCGGTAACCACACTCGTTCAAACAAATGTTTAAGCGCATACAAAGTGTGGGGGAATGAAGAGAGTACAAATGCTAACTGTAACTTCAACACAGTTAGCTATGAACAAATAGGGTCGCTACACATTCGGCAGTGGTGCAACAAAGCGATACTGCGCGATCTTTGGAACCCAGTTCGCCATCTTTGAATATCGTTGTACCCTGTTTCGATGCATCATGGGTCACATTATTAGAGACGGAGACGCAGTTCCTGCCCAATAAGAGTTTTGGACATCCTCTTTCAATAGGCATTCTGTCCTCCATAATTTGCAACATTTTAAACGATGTCTTAGGTTTAATAAGGTCCTGGCTCTGTATGAACTTTTTTTGCAATTGCCTCGCCAGGGAATTTGATAATAGCGGGCAGCAGAACTTTTGTGTCTTCTTACGAAGACGTATGCAGCTTTATGATGCTGGGTCTATTCCAGCTTATCTGGCACATTGAATGCGATGGCATTGTTTGAGCAACGCATCCGTTTTGTGATTTCTGCTACCAATATGTTGATGAACATACTTGTGCTCCAAATGTTATCCATCTCGGGACTTTCGGGCACTTTGAAAATATAAGACGAAGAGACAATATACTGTTTTAGGGAATCAAGTGCAGTGTGACTTACTCTTAAATGGGCGAACTCTGCTTCTAGCTTAGATACCCTAACAAATAAATTCGCCAATACACTACCTACAGGAACAGAACAGTTTTTAGTCCGAGGGGTGGCAACCACCAGGTTATCTTCACCCCCCTTTAACGACAGCAAACTTGAAAGTGCTTACGTGAGTTCTCCACCGAGAACCATCGCCTTTAGGATGATCAGCACCAAATTTAGAGCTCGATATTATGGATTTGGCACCAGCGGATCTTGTATGACGAGTGATTTTGGTCACCATTTTTCGTAAATATAATTACATTTTCGGGTGGACTTGGACGTGAGTGAAATGTGACCAGATTATATAAAATAATACTATCACCGATAACAATTATAAGAGAAACTTCAAAACAAATATTCACGCACTAACTACTTGCCGTTTTGGAAACGCGCGCTGGATGTCTGGCTCCTGGCCGATTTTAGCTAGGAGTCTGGCACGGAGGTCAACATAGCCTGGTGACTGCAGACCACAAATGAATACCAGGCATCGAAACTGGTCCTCTGTGAGCGAACTAAGCCTGGAACGTCTGCACTCACGGTTCACGAGACCAGCACAGGTGACAAAGTCGTCCACATCTCTTTTGACCGACTAGAGGCACTGGAACCGTGAGTTGAACAGGGAGGAGGTGTCCTCAAAGATCTTCGTCAACTTCTGGACCGTGTTCGCAGAAGTCAGGGTTCGTGGTTCGGCGGAAAGATGTAGTTGGTATAGCGGACGTTCCCCGCTGGGTCCAGTATCTGGAGGAGTAAACGAACCTTTGTATCGTCATCTCGGGATGCCAGCCTCATGGTGAACGTGTCTTCATATCGTTTGTGCCACGCCTCGAAGGAGACGCCAGGTTGGGGGTCATACAGGAAGTAGGGGGTGTTTCAGGCCAAGTGATCCACGGATGACGGATTGACAGACGTGGACAGCCTAAGTACGGTAGAGTGGGTGGCCAGCATTTCCATCAATCGGATCTTCGATTGCTTGATCTGCTTGAGACCTGGGCCGGCAGACATGGTTCAAAGAAAGAACGAAAGCAAAATGCAAACCCTCGTCGCCGATATCTTATGACCCTGGGTCAATGATAACGAGAAGTGGCTAGCGCACGAATATACAAATCACGAACACGTAGTACAGAGCTTCACGATACTCGAAAACCCCAGAAGAACATGGAAAACCGTAATCTCTAGCAGAAAATGTAATTCCTCTCCAACCAAACGTAATCTAACAGACCAGCGTCTGCGTATATATAGTGTTTGAACAGACTCCGAAGACCCTGTTGCAGTAGCTGTTTACGTGGGTGTTGGGTGACTGTCATTTGTTAATATAATATAAGTGGCCACGTTCCCTGCTCTATATATTCCCTCCTTATTGTTTCGTTTCCTTACGTTAGGATTCTTTAGACCGATTACGCGTCTTTCTTACAATCTGACACTACCGCTCAAGTTACGCGTGTGACAAATCACTCCTCCTATGAATGCGGATCTTGGTGTATTATTAAACCTTGATACTGGTTACTTGTAAAACTTGTTTCCGCGTAGTTTTTCTTCCTTACTTTTCTTTGTCGGACCTTTGTTTATATGTTCCATGGTTTCATTTTCGCCTGACCGTTCCGCCATTACGTGACTATTGCATTCGGTCATATTTACTTGAACCGNGTGGTTGTTCGAGCAACGCTTAGTCTTCTGGCAACGTCTATCGATACGCTGGATCCACGATAGTCGCGCCTGTAAGTAACGAGCGTCTATAAATTCTGAGCCCGTCAAGCAAACAATTCAGATCCAAAAGGGAAGACGATCGTATTGGCGAGTTTCTTATTAATAAGGTGCTGATGTTCAAAAACAAAATGATAAACCAAATGGTGGAAGACAACAACAAACCTCGATATTGAATTCACCAAGTACACATCTCCCGAGATTAACGGTTCAAGTAAATATGACCGAATGCAATAGTCACGTAATGGCGGAACGGTCAGGCGAAAATGAAACCATGGAACATATAAACAAAGGTCCGACAAAGAAAAGTAAGGAAGAAAAACTACGCGGAAACAAGTTTTACAAGTAACCAGTATCAAGGTTTAATAATACACCAAGATCCGCATTCATAGGAGGAGTGATTTGTCACACGCGTAACTTGAGCGGTAGTGTCAGATTGTAAGAAAGACGCGTAATCGGTCTAAAGAATCCTAACGTAAGGAAACGAAACAATAAGGAGGGAATATATAGAGCAGGGAACGTGGCCACTTATATTATATTAACAAATGACAGTCACCCAACACCCACGTAAACAGCTACTGCAACAGGGTCTTCGGAGTCTGTTCAAACACTATATATACGCAGACGCTGGTCTGTTAGATTACGTTTGGTTGGAGAGGAATTACATTTTCTGCTAGAGATTACGGTTTTCCATGTTCTTCTGGGGTTTTCGAGTATCGTGAAGCTCTGTACTACGTGTTCGTGATTTGTATATTCGTGCGCTAGCCACTTCTCGTTATCATTGACCCAGGGTCATAAGATATCGGCGACGAGGGTTTGCATTTTGCTTTCGTTCTTTCTTTGAACCATGTCTGCCGGCCCAGGTCTCAAGCAGATCAAGCAATCGAAGATCCGATTGATGGAAATGCTGGCCACCCACTCTACCGTACTTAGGCTGTCCACGTCTGTCAATCCGTCATCCGTGGATCACTTGGCCTGAAACACCCCCTACTTCCTGTATGACCCCCAACCTGGCGTCTCCTTCGAGGCGTGGCACAAACGATATGAAGACACGTTCACCATGAGGCTGGCATCCCGAGATGACGATACAAAGGTTCGTTTACTCCTCCAGATACTGGACCCAGCGGGGAACGTCCGCTATACCAACTACATCTTTCCGCCGAACCACGAACCCTGACTTCTGCGAACACGGTCCAGAAGTTGACGAAGATCTTTGAGGACACCTCCTCCCTGTTCAACTCACGGTTCCAGTGCCTCTAGTCGGTCAAAAGAGATGTGGACGACTTTGTCACCTGTGCTGGTCTCGTGAACCGTGAGTGCAGACGTTCCAGGCTTAGTTCGCTCACAGAGGACCAGTTTCGATGCCTGGTATTCATTTGTGGTCTGCAGTCACCAGGCTATGTTGACCTCCGTGCCAGACTCCTAGCTAAAATCGGCCAGGAGCCAGACATCCAGCGCGCGTTTCCAAAACGGCAAGTAGTTAGTGCGTGAATATTTGTTTTGAAGTTTCTCTTATAATTGTTATCGGTGATAGTATTATTTTATATAATCTGGTCACATTTCACTCACGTCCAAGTCCACCCGAAAATGTAATTATATTTACGAAAAATGGTGACCAAAATCACTCGTCATACAAGATCCGCTGGTGCCAAATCCATAATATCGAGCTCTAAATTTGGTGCTGATCATCCTAAAGGCGATGGTTCTCGGTGGAGAACTCACGTAAGCACTTTCAAGTTTGCTGTCGTTAAAGGGGGGTAAAGATAACCTGGTGGTTGCAACCCCTCAGACTAAAAACTGTTCTGTTCCTGTAGGTAGTGTATTGGCGAATTTATTTGTTAGGGTATCTAAGCTAGAAGCAGAGTTCGCCCATTTAAGAGTAAGTCACACTGCACTTGATTCCCTAAAACAGTATATTGTCTCTTCGTCTTATATTTTCAAAGTGCCCGAAAGTCCCGAGATGGATAACATTTGGAGCACAAGTATGTTCATCAACATATTGGTAGCAGAAATCACAAAACGGATGCGTTGCTCAAACAATGCCATCGCATTCAATGTGCCAGATAAGCTGGAATAGACCCAGCATCATAAAGCTGCATACGTCTTCGTAAGAAGACACAAAAGTTCTGCTGCCCGCTATTATCAAATTCCCTGGCGAGGCAATTGCAAAAAAAGTTCATACAGAGCCAGGACCTTATTAAACCTAAGACATCGTTTAAAATGTTGCAAATTATGGAGGACAGAATGCCTATTGAAAGAGGATGTCCAAAACTCTTATTGGGCAGGAACTGCGTCTCCGTCTCTAATAATGTGACCCATGATGCATCGAAACAGGGTACAACGATATTCAAAGATGGCGAACTGGGTTCCAAAGATCGCGCAGTATCGCTTTGTTGCACCACTGCCGAATGTGTAGCGACCCTATTTGTTCATAGCTAACTGTGTTGAAGTTACAGTTAGCATTTGTACTCTCTTCATTCCCCCACACTTTGTATGCGCTTAAACATTTGTTTGAACGAGTGTGGTTACCGGCAGGCCACCCGCGCACTCGAACGTTTTTGCTCCGGTGCATGCTCGCGTGACGTTTTGCTGTGTTAACGTTTCATCTCGCTCTTCGTTCGCTCCCGTCGATTTTACGTGTTGACAATATATTTCTCGTCTACTCGTGATTGATTGGTCATAGACCGTCTGAACTCTACAAATGCACCAGCGACCCTTCCGACAATGCTAACTCCATCAAAGAGAACAAATCCGCTGGCTTGATTGATCTAACATTAGATCTTGACATTTCCAACAGCGTTCCGAGCGTTGGGGGTACCTCGGTCGAGGAATCAACTGGCAAAAGAGGGCACACGAATGAATGTATCCATAAAGACATCAATGAGGAGTCTAGACAGCAACCTATGTGCGCGGAAACTGGCTCAAATAAGACAGGACACCGGCAGTCTATTAATCAAAGACACGTCGGTGTCTCAACCTCGAACCAATCCCCTTGGAATCCACAAACCTACCGCCAATGGGGTGTCCGTGATAACAAATGCTCTCCAAATCACTACCATGAGGGTCATCCGAGGTCTCCTCCTGTGCATCATAAGAAAATAAACAGACAAGGAAACGCAAACCCGTACCTCACGATTAAAAAGAGGCATCTCCTATCAAACCCTAATTCCAGGCCTCCGCCAAGTAATAGCAGTCTCTCGCGTGATGCATCTAATCATGTAAGACTAAACCGGAGCCCCCTTGAGTTGTTTACCATATCTTCAACACTCCTTTAATACGGGTAGACCCTACACTTCGAATGCTCACCTAAACGCAACCCGCGATCTCTTCGTTGACCACGAGCAGGCGGGAATGAAAGGTTCACCTCAGCCTTACCCTTTTTTAGCAGGATACATACCTTGCAAACCTCCCCTGCTAACTCCGTCCCCCGTTGTTCAACTACCTAACCATGCCTTATTTGCACTTTTCCAAAACTTCCTGTCATTGACTCAAACGCAGGTGACACCCAACCATTCCCTAATGAGCTCACTATAAGAACATCAGACCAAGCATTGTCACCAGAGTCCTTGAATCACAAAGATATTTCCGTTTTGGACATTTTTAAAAAGTATGAAAATGATGTCGAACAAGAAAAATGCACTAAGTTGGCTGCTTTTCAATGCACGTTCGCCAATTAATGAGATGCATATCTTTAGATCTTTTATCTTCTTATATAATTCTTATATTATTCTAGTCGCTGAAGCTTGGTGCACCCCTGAGACTCCAGACACAAAACTGGACGTTAAAGGTTATCACATGTTCCGCAGAGATCGTTGTGTAGGACAAGGTGGAGGATGTTCAATCTACCTAAGGGAGCAACGTCCCGCAACCATACTCGATGAGCCATGTCTTGGTATGATAGATGACTCCTCGTGGCCGTCAGTGTCGACTGGACCCTGTGAATTACTCTTAGGATGTGTCTACAGACCACCGACTGCCACTCAGGACGAACTGAGGAACCATAGTAATGAGCTGAACTATGTGTTAAACTTACCTTCACAGTACAAAAAAATCGGCGGAGACTTCAACCTGCCTAATATCTCACGGACCTCTTTCACTGCCCCTGCAAATCAAGCTGAGTTCCTTGCATGTGTCCAAATAAACGGACGTTGCCAACATGTTTCAGCGCCTACTAGACAAATCCACACTTTAGACCTCATCTTTACCACAAGCATCTATTCTGCCACTGTATCCGTCTGGGAACAATTTCCAGGAAGTAACCACAAAATGGTGAACTTCATGTTCAGACTAAAAGCTGTTGAACAGTCGACCATCATACCACACCGCCAATTTGAATTCGTCGACTAAAACATGTTCACCACACTGCTGAGATCTCTGGAATGGAACCCATTTTTTCTGACGTCCGATCCTAGTATTGCAACCGACGCATTTAATGAACACTTCAGGTCTTGCATGAACATCTTAGCCCCGCAAAAGTCCAAACACCTTAATGTGTACGATAATGGCATAATTCTCACTCTAAAGAAGCAAGGCAAGCTTAAAAGACTTAAATCACGGTACCGGAAATCCTGCGACTTCTGTTATCACGAAAATGCATAAAATGTTCAATGCAATTGAGTATGGAACCAGAATGCTCCATATGAGTGAAGATAAACGTGCTCTTAACAGCACAGATAAGAGCTCACAGTTGATGAGACGCAGGAATCATGGGAGACCCTACCATCTCAGTAGTGGCACTGCAAGACAAAACCACTGTAGATGATCCTGTAACAATCTGTGAGGTTTTTAATTCATATTCCGCTGCTTCCTTCAACATTGAAGGACACATACTGCCCCAACCTTCTCCTGTAGGTACAAGTACGTTCCTAAGCCATATCCCTGTTGATGCAAGGCCCATACGCTCTCAGTTAGCCATTATCAAACGTTCTCACCCACCTGGTCCTGATGGCATTCACCCCGTTACTCTAAAATGCGGAGGAGAAGACATCCCTCTACCTCCGCTTGATATTTATACGCTTTCACTAACATCAGGTTCTTCCCCTCTTCAGTGGAAAAACTCTACAATTAAGCCCCGCCATGAAAGTGGCTCGCGGCATGTGGTCAGCAACTATCGTCCCATCAACCATACTTCAATTTGTTCTAGGGTGTTGGAAAGGACAATAAAATGCCGCGTGGTCGAACTCCTGTTATCACGAAACCTTATAAAACGCTCCCAGCATGGGGTTCTCAACAATCGTTCTCGCATTATGTGCCAGCTAGAATTTTTAACCGTCTGACAGAATCTACGGACACCGGCGAGGCGGCCATCATTATACTGTTGGATATGGCAAAGGCTTTTGATCGTGTGCCTCATAAGCGTCTTCTGCTCAAAACAGCATCCTCTGGTATACTTGAGCCGCTGCTTAGCTGGTTTTCTTCAGATCTTACAGGCCGCACACAAGCAGCGAAAATAGTTGGCAATGGCTCAACGCCCAGACCAGTCACAAGTGGGGTGATACAAGGAAGTGTTCTGGGACCGTTACCATTTCTCATATTTATAAACGATATGTCAAGTTATCAAGCATGGCAAACTATTCCTATTCGCTGATGATGCCAAACTTGTTTACAGCTTTCCTCCTGGCAATCTAAATCCATGTTTAGAAAATATACGGAAGAACCTCATGTCATTAGAAACTTGGTGTCAAACTTGTCTGATGGAATTTTCAGCCAATAGATCCACTATCGTTGTGCATGGTGGTCACATACCAGATGGCTAGATAAATCTGGACGGTCACAGCATACCAATCGCCAACTCAGTGCGTTACCTGGGTTTACGCTACTCAAACTCATTCAACTTCGCAGAACATATCGCTCCTAGTCGNGGTTTACGCTACTCAAACTCATTCAACTTCGCAGAACATATCGCTCCTAGTCGCCAAAACCAGACGGACGATGGGCTACATTAAACACTTAGTCTTCCTATCTGCTGCGCGATTACACCTATATAAACTATGTGTACGACCCCAGTTTGAGTAATGCACGTTTAGATATGGCCACCTGCGCAGGTCTTGTAGGCTAACTCTGGAAAGCATCCAACGTACATTCACGAAAACCCTATTGAGTTGTCCATCTTCTCTGATCTAGAGAGAACTCTGCCAGACGCTTGCAATTGATTTTCTCTGGTTGCGGCGACTCAAGCTTAACCTTGCGCTCATGTGTAATCTGGTCTTTGAAAATGAATTCACCGTCAGCTTCGCGACTCGCTTAAACACAGGTCGAAGCATGGCCTCAGAAACACGGACTTCGCCTTGGCAGCTCCTTAATCGCGGAAATACTGTGTTCAAATTTTTTCCTAGTAAAATACTCTCACATTTGGAACAAACTTCCGTATGCAATTAGATACAGTAAGAATATACGTCGATTCAAACAAAACTTGAAAACTTTTCTAACAATGACAAACGTCATGTCCATTTTCAAGCTCTACTTGCCTGAGGACGTTATTTTTGATAACGGACTTAATAACATCTGAAGAAAAACCTTCTATTGCGTGATGTTACGTCAGTCATCCCTCAAACTGATCAAAACTACCGATTTCAGGATAGATGTACCTTTAGACTCGCCAGCAAACAGGGAAACATGTCTATGACAACACTCCTGAGGAAGGCCACCCGAATTGGTTGAAACGTAGAGTATTACAACTTGCTCGAAACGTTGTGTTATTCCCAATCTGTATATCAAAAACATGTCTATGATCAACAAGTATAGGTGTCAATGTATGTGCCCGTTAGTAACAACCCAATCATCCTGGTACACCTTTACCCCATGTCTATTGATAGCTTGTGTGTCTGTGTTGTAAACCACCGTGCAAAAGCTGAGCATGCTAAAATTATTTGACAGAAAACTCAACCTGTTCGTCTCATGCCTGTATAATAAACTTGAGTCGCCAATCTCCATTCTTCTCCCCTGATGGACCACCAGGCAACCTCTCGGTATTGTCAAACATTGTTCTCATTCTGTATTCCGGCCGTACAAAGATAATTGACATTTGAATCCGGCAGTAATCGTATACCAAGGAAAGCTTATAATCCTTCTCTTCCCGTGTTATTCAATAACAGCTGTTCGCTTATGGTATATAGTTCATCAATTAACACAATGCTATTAACGTCACGTAGAAGTTTATGTCGGTGTTCGTCATAGCTCACATAGTCTTACGTTCTCCCGTTTATCGCGTGAATCCGATTTCCATTCTTGTTTCCACTGATATATCCCGCGCGAGAACACATCCCACCCTTCTTGGACACTCGGAATTGCGCAATACCGCGAGCACCTCAAAACTCTTTGAAATTTGAGCGAAGAATGACGTCCGGTCGAGAGGTCCATGCGTTTCCCGCGGAAGTATATGCGTCCCCACCTCGCTCACATCATGAAAAAATTTTTCCGCATATTTCCCCGGGACCATCTACATGGAATAATGCTCAAATTCTTCGACAATAGACCCTCTCCATCCTCCAACCACCTCTTTTTTGGCACTATCTTGAGCATTAGGCCAGTGCTCATTTTATGGTGTCCTGATTTATGTAACAAATCAATTATTTTATTGAATTGTGCGGATCCCGTGCACTATCGTCTCAGATCTATGTTGCTCAAATATTTCTGACTAGACGTGAATTTTCCCTTTAATTACTGTCTGTTTTTTGCTCTATTCACGTAGCTGATTCATTGTGCAATTTTCCTATTCGGTGTTTAAATGTGGATATGCTTAGAAATCTGTGCATAGATCAGGCTCTCCTGAGCGTGTTTCTCACGAATGTGTCGAGAAATATATCACTATTTTATCAGACTTAGCCAACAGTAGGCCACATGATATCTCAGCACCACGTTGCATGCGGATGGTAATCATTTGGAAAAAGTAGTAGTACTACATAATCTGGGATGCTAATTATTTTTTGTAGAAATATCTCCCCTGTTCTATTTTCGTCAACGTCATGGGCATCTGATGAGTTCTCCAACGAAGACATCCAGGGCTACGTCAGACGAAGAATGCATCACTTTGGCAATCTAATAACGCATCTGAACGAAACCACGACGGTAGTGGACGACCACATGATACGGATGGAAACAACATCGAGCAACATTTGGTCGTCTTTATCACCAGCCTCCTCAGTCGCCCCCACGAGTGCCTCAATGAAGGAGGATCTCATTTTAAAAACCATCGGGAATGAATTCCCGTTGAATAACCGTGAGATGTTAAAAACTTTCAACGGAAGCTTCAATCCGAACAGCAGTCAGAGCAGACGGTTAGATATCATACTTCTTCAGAACTGCATATTATCAAAAATCCGTCGTCGTCGACCAGTGGCTGGATGCTTGCGCAAAGTGTGTAGATTCGTGTTCAGAAACTCAGTCAGCAGTGAAGTGAACTGGCTAGACACCAATAACAAAGCGCTTCTGATGGGTACCCCATTGTGCAAAGTCATCGTTTGTAAGCATCGTTAACACTGTCAATCATGTCTCTAGATGCCGCCCGTGTCGAACACATTTCCCCTTGGAGTTGGAAAGCAATATCCACCACTTCGTCGAACGGTGGTTTCAGGGAGCGAATTGCCGGAATAAGGGTCGCACGGCGCGCACAATGATGAGAGGGACGATTTCACAGTTAATGTATCTCGTAATGTCCTCTTATCAGATTGCTCCTTCCAGTGGGTCTGCAAAAGAAACAGTTGGCCCGGACGAGTAAAAGGAAAAAGGCTTTGGTTATCCTGTACACAATACATTTTGCTGTTCCGTAAATTGTTGTTCTTGCTGTCGTTGCAATGCAGCGGTGACTGACGCGCGTTTGCCCGTTGGCATAACTCCCGCGGAGAATAAGAACGTTCCGTTCGCTACAGCAGAGTGTTTGGTGTATGGGTGCGTTATATACAAGCTTTCAGTCGTTAGGCTGGTAGGCGTAAGATGGGTTAGGAAGTACGAAAATCGTTGTGAGCTATCGTTCTACGTAATGTTATGTGAAGGGAAGGGGGCTCGCGAAATTTTTGGCCTACTGCCTGCCTGGCCAGGCCTGAGTCGGTAAGACTCCAGTTCGCGGTGCAGGTCGACTTCGCTACGACTCATGGAAAGACGAGGGCGAACTCCGAGCCGACTTCGGTTTGTTTGCTGGGTCACTGCAAGAGACTCAATTAGTCAACACATTCTCTCAGGAGCTACCAGCCACACGAATAACGCTTATCCGCTTTGCGTTGGGAGTATGATAGCTGCTTCAGATTTCATTTGGCAGGCACCCGGTCAAAGTATCTCAATCAAATACACCAATTTCACCTCAGTACAGGCTCATCCACCACGGAACAGTTAGGCTGATCACTCCAGTTTCAGGAAACGTGTTCGACCATCAGATACTGAGAAAACAAATTAAATATCACATATTCCGTTGATACGATGTCCACATTTCGATACCACTTGAAAACGTGCACGGCACCATTGCACAGTAGATGAGTTTCGGTTTACTGTTCAGTCTGTGATTCTGCCAGGCCTGTCACTCAAGACCCCTAGAAACAGGTTAGTAGCGGTCAGAGAGGTCTGTCTACGGTTTATCACCCAGTTAGCGAGATTGTTTGCAGCTATCCATGGTTTTGTATAAATAACTGGCGCAGTGCGCCATTAAAGTCCAATAGATAGACGTGGCGCAAGACATCAAATTGAATCATTCAACAGCATAGGCGTAATAGACGCTGAGCCGTCTTAAACAAACCGCTGGTAATCACGAACTTCCGTATCATATCGACACTGAGCTGACTTTTCATATTATTCTGCTCTAAGTTAAAATTGTGAAAGCGACTTACTGGGACATAAGGCGGATGCTGGTAAGACGGAAACAAGCCGCTCTTGGAGTCGTAGCACAGAGCTACTTAATTCACCTTAACTCTGCACGAGTAAATTATGACACCTGGAGCTGTGACTGGTCCGGGTGTGAACCCGCTTGTCACCACTAGTCAGCAGATAACTCGCGGTTGTTTTTGTGTATAGGTAGTCCAACTTGTAGGCAGTAGTTAGTTGTCACTGTCGCTTCAGTGGGTATGTGGGCTAGGTTGGTCATTCCCTGGTGTATGTTGTCGGAACACAACGCACAGTGAGAATACGAACGAAGAGTCTGCCAGGCGTTTGCTGTGTGAAAATTATTCAACTCCCCGTGAAACGCTAAAAGGCATCGATGACTAGTAATAAACAGGAAGGCTAAGTGTCCAGTCGTCAAGTGTTCAAATACGCCGGATGAATGTACAATGGGGGTGGCAATCTTGGGCAAACACCTCTGTAAAGAGTGAGCCTTGATCAGGTGCCTGAGATGGAAGGCAAAGAAACGTTCCAAGTGCACAGTGAACGGTCATTTCTGGAAATTTTCTGAGCAGCAAGCAGACCGTGTTTTTTTTCAAATCAATACTTCGTTGTTCATTGTGGTACTTCTACTAAGCTGGACACGCCGCCGGTTTCCGGGATATTCCCTATATGAAAAAACTGTCAATGTGATCGTCTATGGTACATTTGGTCCGCCCCGGTACAGTGAGTGATCCGCTGTCTTTACTTGCCCTGTAACAAACCCAGATGGAATGGAAGATTCGCTGCATCTGGGTATATTTCTGCTGAGAAAATGATCAGAGCACTGACAACTAAGCTGGGCGGCCATTTCCAGTTTTTGCAAGATTAGCGATATAGATTTTGTGCCGTTATAATTGCTTTACCATCCAATAGCGCGAGAAGGAGTCTTGCTTCAGAGCATTTCGGAAAGCCTACCGTGAGATTGTGCAATTAAACATCACAAACTCAACAGGCACACCGGGAGATGCGTATGATCACAGAGGTCAGTGTGTGTTTGTAATCCAGCGTCCGTCAGAGAAGGGTGACACATCTGAGAAGTAACATATTTTTCTTTGGGTATCGTCGTTTTTAAGACCATCTGCTTTAAATTGTAACGCCTGCGCAATGACAACATCTAACTGTAAAGATGGTTAGTGCTAGGAGCTTGCGGGCCGGCTTTGAGGACTGCAGGGCTGTCAGTAGATGATATGGGGATGTCTGTCTAAATTATTTCGTCCAGTTCGTTCAAGACCACGCTCGACTGCGGTTGAGAGAGTTTGGCCTCCGTGTTTGGAAATATGTGACAATCATTACTGGGTGTACAATGGCATCCAAGAAGGTTAAGAGATTCCTCAGTGCAACTGCTTCTAATAAGCAGTCCGTGATTATCTCCCATTTCTGTAAAGGGACAGTCTAGTGCTACAAGATGAATCAAAGAGGCTGGCTGGAAAGTCTGTCTGAATACGAAGGCTGCGATCAAATGCGAATGACGGTCAACATGAAAATAAACCAAATCCCAGACTACTCATCAGTAATGCTATAATATTCGACGGAAATGTGCGTTGCGGCTTAAGTGTAAACGTCAGGTGTGAAAAAGGCTTTGCATCATCGCGCAAATCGTTTTCTCACTTTGAGAGTATTGGCCAAGTCATTGAATACTTCACAGGATTGATGATATGCAACTAAGTTTAAGCATGGAATGGCCGGAAGGTACATCCGCTGGGTTCGATACGTTATACCGTAGCTTGGCGTGAAGACAAGCTAGGCAAAATTGTCAGGTTTGAACTTTATCCTACACTTCAGGACAAATATGCCTAGTATAAGCTTTACGGGCATTCACGTGCCAAATTGCAGAATGTCACGGAGCTCTTCAGAGAGGCAGCGTGGATTAGCAATCACTATAGTTGTACATATGCATTCAAAGGGTTAGTTAAATATCGGTCTATGAATCGTTCGTGAACACAGGTCACCAGCTACTTATTCACTTGTCACCCGCGCTCGGTGTACTAATTTGACCAAGAATGGTAGCCAAACTGAAATGTCACTAAACTCAAGGAGATCACTACTTACCCTGGGGGACAGTAGGGTGAAGAAGCCTTCGTTTGAAGCCTTTAGCCCCTTTCCTGATCCACCGCAAAACGTCACTGAAGTCATTCCCGGATTATCTGCTCATAGTTTGAGTTTTATCGATTTTCACCCTTACATTGTTGCAACGTTTCACTACTGCGGCGCTAAGTGAAAACCAGTGTGGCTTCAGCGCAAACAAGCCCGATGGAATGTCTTCGAAATTGTGTAACAGTCTATTGGAGGTTTGCGTAAAAAATACGAACCAATCATAGTTACTCACTCTCGGGCGGCAACTTGTTAGTGGTCAAAAACATTTTCAACGACTACTGAGGAGGTGCTCGCCAGAGATACTTACCAGTCAGATATCGTTGAGACAACTTCCCAAGAAAATAGTGAGTTCTCTTCGTGCCAATCACTTAGAATGGTGACCAACGACCGTGTGGCTCATCTGAAGATACTCGCTACAACAATGTACATCATGTGTGGAAATTTCAGGTTCAGATATGTGAAAATCCGACCAAACCCAGTCTTTCCCAAGTTACTAACCGTGTATATTTTACCCAGCCTACTCCGACAACCGTTCGGATCATGATATAGATGTTTCTGTTTTACCGCATCAATCTGGTAGTCGGCCGAATGGCTAAATGTTCAATGACATACTTTGTAGTAGCATGTAGTGCGCCGCCATTTTTGTGCCACACATACTCCCTTCCGCTTCCCTTCGGGTCCTCTAATATGTGAGTTGGCCGCGTCCGTGCAGCGGACTGATGAGGGTGACCAAACAAATCCGGAGGTCGGCGGTCAGTGAGTGTGGGGTCACGTCTGATTGGTGGGAATTCCCGGACTGTGAGATGCCGTATATATATGGACGCAGACACGTTGTAGATCCATCTCTCTCGGTGCCTGAGTTGTTGTTAGTACACGTTCCCTTTTGACGCATGACTTTTCTATTCTGCGAGACAAACCTGGTGCGTTTCGACCTGCAAACGTTGGAAGTTGTGTGTGCTGTTTCTGTGAGTGGTTTTCTGGTATGTTACATTTTCGACTGGTTCGTGGTCATCGGCTGTAGACACATTTCTGATTGGTTGAAAATATTAGTGGCACCTATTTGAAAACCGAATGAAGATGAAGCTTCGTGGTGGATAGAAAAACATTTAATTTTCCTTGACTCTTCAGTTTGCCCGCACTAAAAGTGGGGAATGTGTCCGAAAAGTCGTATTTCTCCAGAGTTATCACTGTTCGAATGACGCCCATATGACCAAAACGGACTGGTTACAGAACACTGCCCCAGAAACCCTATATTTGCAGTTTGAGCCATTGCGTTCTCGTTGCACTACTTTGCTCAGAATTAATTGGTTTCGTCGATAATAGTTGTTTTTCACTGAAATAACTTCGATTTTTCCCATCGACATCTGGGATCTTAGAAATACTTCTGGGAAGTGCTCACGAAACGTTGCAGTAAGGCCAGTGAGGTTCGATATATATATATATCAAACCTCATTGACGCGCGTGGGCCCTGCATCATTTTGCTACTTGGGTATTTCTGTAGCCATGATTATGGTGTTTTGGCCAACGCTCCGGCCTGTGTACTCATAGATATGGTGGTCCTCATCAGTGGGTACCCACCTAACCGGACTTGAAAATAAAAAGTCTACTGTCACGAGCCCACCTTCTGGGTTGCTCACCCCTTTGCGACTTGATTGAATTTCTTGGCTGAACTTGTTGCGAAATTTAACACGTCCTGTCGAGACATTTGTTCAACCCAATTGTATGCCCTATTTCCGCCGGCGTAAAAATTTTCAACTTTCTCCTTCTCACGAGCTACACGGAGGATGCTCGCTGGCCGTCCATTCACCTTCTTCTCGGTCGTGGTAATATGTAGATTATTGCGCTCTCTGTTGTCAACTGAATTATTGTCAATGGGTAACTCACCGAACCTGGGGTGAAACTTGTAGGAAAGTAATCACAGTACCGTGACACTGTGAGGTATTTCTGGCTGTTCGGGGCCGTCAGTTTATCGCTACGCGTCGCCCAACGCATCCGCCGAAGGTTGAACACATACGCTTGTCTTTTCTGTATGCTTCTGTGTGACTGTTGCAAACGGCAGAGCGTATATATATTCAAAAAGTGGTGGACTCAAGGGTGTGTGCGGTAGTTTCAACCATATGTGACAACTGTCCTAAGATGATGTCTTGGCAGCAACCGTCGAGTCGATAGATATCTGGTGCTAGAAGAATGTGCAAAAAGTCCGGCGAAGAAAGTGTGATTGTCCGCGGTTTAATACGAAAGAAACAGGGAGTGTTTGTTGCTGTCAAATTGGGCCGACATAGTAAAGCCAAAAAGCATGCCGTCATCTCGCTGAATGGCTTTGCAGAATCACGGAAAGCTGGTGAAGAGAGCATAAGGAGATGATTTAGGGCTTCATTAGCCGCCAACAACATCAGGATTCGTTTCATTTTCTCACAGCAATTTTTGGTTTGTTCATACAACGCACTAAAGCCCTGATTGGCAAGTCCTGTGGATTTATGCATGCTCAACTTGAGGACACTATGCAAATGCGGCGCAACTCTTTTACTATATAAACAAACTGACCTGGATCCACCGGTCAACTGGCCGTCAGTAGCTCAGGTTGTCAAAGTTACATATGCTGTTTCCCCAGATTTAGCACGGATGCAGACATTCTTAAACAAACGCGGTAATTGAATGCGTGCTATCAGGGGTACGTCTGAAATGTGGGAGCTCAGTTTTGAAGCGTTCTTTGCTCCATCTGTCGTTGACAGATAATTTTCTCTTTGCACTCAGCAAAGAGGACTATCAACGACTGATCACAGCGTTCCGACCGCAGCATCTGTGCGGTATTTGGTTTGAATCAAACCAGGCGTAGAGCGCTCACTTTATCAACACTTTTTCAGCAGATGTATCGTGTTTAAGTCTGGATTCTTCATCAACAGACACAGCGTGGATAGTTGTACTGAATTCTGCTACCTAGGTAGCCGTAAGTTAATGTATCTGTATGTGAACTGCGAGCTTCAAGCTCGTGTGGCTCCGACTAGCGCACTCCCAAGCCTGAAAGAACCGCAACCCACGGGAAAACACCAAGTTACTTGTCTACCACCCTCTGATGCTTTCCACGCCGTTGTATGGCACTGAAACGTAAACACTAAGTCAGAGGAATGTGGTGCGTCTAAGTCGCACACAGCCGAAAGGTAAAGGACTCATCCTGCAAATTTGGTGGTCAGATATGCCTATAAACATTGAGACCTTCCGCCAATCAGACATGAGCTGCATTCAAACTATACAAATGTTTAATCACCTTCACTAGTTAGAATACGTCCGTAGGATGAGTAACACATGAGCTTTGATGCGGTTACTTTGCGCCAACTAACAGCAGGTAGACGAGATTCTTGTGACCAGACTGTACGTTTCCGATATACTGCATACTAAAATCCCCGGACTGTAGTCTCAAACATCAATCTTCAGAAGTTGTCTTGATATCACCCATCAGGACAGACATTCTGTCTGGCACTTGCAAGCGGGTGCTGTGCAAAAGAATTCTGGTCACCGTACGTCGTGTTAACAACCATATGTGATTACATTGAATGCGATTGCGAACGTGTTGGCTGTTTTTGAGCGTTACGTCACCACTGAACTAGTAGTACGCCGTCAGTGATAGGACGAGGAAGTAGGTGGACACGAGTGTGTTGTGTCCGAATTGCCTGTATCAGGGCAAGAGCAGTATTAGGCCTATGTTCAAATGCCAGGCGTGTTTTCCGAGCAAAGCGACCTGTGCCATATGTTACACTACCAACTGTGGACGAAGAGTTGGACAGACTTCAAAAATCCGATTTATCCAATCAGTTAACTACTCTGTTCGGGCGGCTCCAGTAGTAATTGTTAAGAATACTAACAGCTCCACCCGACTGTGCGCAGATTTTTCAACAGTTCCTGGAGACTTGTTCGCGAAGCTCAACGGTGATAGATGATTTGCCAAACTCAATCTGGCCGAAGCCTACCATCAAGTTGAAGTTGACGAGATTTCCGGAGAGCTACTGGCCATCAAAATCCATAAAGGATTGCCCTAGTATTGCCATCCACACTTCGGAATGAAATCGTCAACCGCAATCTTTCAACAAATCATGGACATGATTCTGACTGACATCACTGTAGTGGCAGCATACTTGGACATCATTCAGATGGGTACTGATCCACATGATTTGTATAAAAATATCGTCCTCAGCTGAATTCGAGAAGTTGGATGTCACGTTCAGATTTGAAGATGAGATAATTTTGTGGAGTCGACCAAGTACATTATGTTCGTAATAGACCGGCATGGCCGCCGCTCGAACCAACCCAATTTCGATGCCATCAGTCAAATGTCTCATACAAATGACGTCTTGACTTTGTGATCATTCATGGAACTGGCTAGACACTACAGTACATTCTTACTTGCGGTGCATCATAGCCGAGGGTCACTAAACCAAATCTTGAGGAGTGATGTTGTAGCGGCCTGGAGATTTCACTGGCCTGCCTGCGGTGTGATGTGTGAAATAGCTCCAAAACTCATAGGTGCATGTTGTATCTAGGCTATTAAGAAAGGTCGCATGACGTATGCTGTCCAATTGTTCGTCTGCATGTCATGTGACTGTGGCGCGAACCCCAAAGGACACACGTGCCACTTTCTTCTGGTTTATTCGCTCGTCGACGGCCGGTCTCTAGCCTCCCTAGCTAATTCGCGTGTCGGTGCCTTTTATAGCGCTATCAGAGACCACTTTTACATTTCGTCGAATAAAGATTTGGTCTCCTTCTGAACGGCCTTTTGCTTTTCGCGTCTGATAATCGCGTACCTGTGAAAAAGCGACTTAGTGCGACGAGCACAAAATTGGTGAGCCCATTCGAAAAAAACATTGTTTTCCTTCGGTATATCTTTTGTATAACTGTGAGTTGCTATTTCTTGAATACGTTCTACACATTCATTTTTTTAAACTTCGATTTATTATCCATTCCGCTTTAATGGAGGCCCAACCACACGTTTTGTCAGACGCTCCGGTCAGTGCAGTAGCCGTACCGTTTGCACCTTTTAGAGAGAATATTCTTAAATCGTGCTTTGCTTAGTTAGAAGCCACATATGCGTTACGACATACTAGTTCAGAGCTAACGCGTTTTCATTAAGTAGTTGCGGCACTGCCATCTCACGTCATTGACGAGGTGGACGATATTCTGGAGTTATCGGACTCCACGAAGCCATACCAGCAACTCAAGGTGGCCCTAATCAAGCCCGTTGGCTTATCCGATCGCCAACCGAGCTCGGTGACCGTAAAGCATGCAGCTCCTTCGCCGCATACAGCGGTTAGCAGGCACGACACGAATAGAAGAGGCTCTACCTAGGGAGATGTAACTACAGCGTTTACCGAAGGATATGCAAAACATTCTTAGCGCAAACCCACCAGCAACCTTGTCAACCTTGGCTGATGTCGCCGACCGGATCGGGGAAATATAGGGCACCGCTGTTTCCCAGCTCGCTTCGAATAGTCAGGGCGCGATAGCTCCTTTAAATGCTCAAGTTGCCAACTTAACTAGACAACCTCAGGCCTTAACGACGCAGCTTTCGAGGACTAGTTTGACTACCCGCATTCGACAACACAGTAACCACGCAGGATCACGTGATTCTCGTCAGTCGCCAGCAAACACTAATCCGGATCACTGCTGATAAGACCAGCAATTTGGCAAAAAAGTCCGACGATGCTGAGAGCCTTGTACCTTTGGTCCACTCAGCAAACAAGATGGCTAAATCCACATGGTTAATGACGTAACTTGCCCGCCTGGTAGACTGTTCTTTCCGAAAGATCACAAGTCGGATATTCGCCATCTTACCGACACAGGTGCCGAGGTCATTGTGATCGGACCTGAGGCCCAAAACTTAAAACGATAATTCATTTTGAATCTTTGCACGGCCAATGGAAGCACTATAAAATTGTTTGGCCAGCGCTCTCGCACACTTGAGTTAGATCTCCGTAGGCCTTTCCGCTGGATCTTCACAGTCGCCGAAGTCCAAATGGCGATTATTGGCATTGACCTCTCCCAGCACTTCGACGTTTTGGTAGATTCCAGACGACACCATCTAGTCGACCAAACGACAAATCTTACGGCTACCGGGATTTTGACCGATAAGGTATCAATCGGTCCCGTATATTAAAGCTGTACGAAACTAAACTCCTATGGTTTTCTAATCGATTAGTATCCGACTGTTTTTCGACTTTCTTCATCTCTGCCTGCCGCCATAGGTTCCACGAGGCACCACAGAGTCACGGCAGGCCCGTCGGTGTTCGTCAAGGCTCGCGGGCTGACACCAGACAGGCTCAAAATAGCCCGCGCCGAGTTTGAACACATGCTCGAGGTCGGAATCGCCCACCCTTCCAATAGCCTCTGGGCCTCCCCACTCCAAATAGTCCCTAAAGCGTCGGGCGACTGGCGCCCTTGTGGAGATTATCGTCCGCTCAACAACGCCACAATACCCGACAAATACCCCATTCCTCACATACAAGACATCACGACTAGCCTTCACGGTACCCATGTGTTCTCGAAAATTGATGTGGTGCGCGCATACTACCAGATCCCGGTTGCGGACGACGATGTCACCAAGACGGCCGCCATCACACCATTCGATTCATTCGAATTTTCACGTGTGCCATTTGGTTTGCGGAACGATGCACAGACGTTCCAACGTTTTTTCGACGACGTCACACAGGGTCTGGATTCCGTTCACCCCTACATCGACGACCTATTAGTTGCAAGCGCGTCGGAAGAAGAACATCAGATTCATCTGCGACAGCTCTTCGACAGAGTAGCAACTTCTGGCATAGCGATTAGTGCGAAGTGGTTTTGATTAGCCGGCATTAGAGTTTTTAGGGCAACAAGCTGACCAGCACGGTATTCGACCGTTAACCGATAAGCTAGGAGTAATCCGCGATTTTCCCCGTTCTACCACCCTTGCTGCTATTCGTCGATTTAACGGGATGGTCGGCTACTATAGACAGTTTATTCCACATTGCGCTCAGCTTATGCAGCTTTTAACCGACTTACTCCGCGGCCGTATCAACAGAGTCGTTCGATAGAATCAAGGATGCATTAGCCACCGCCGTTATGTTGCACCACTTCAACTCAGCCGCGGAAATGAGTATGGCTGTCAACGCGTCAGAGGCCGCAGTCGGTGCCGTACTTCAACGGTTCGTCGATGGACTGTTAGAACCAATTTCTATTTTCCTCACACTTTTACTTCCAGCTGAAACTAGGTACAGCACGTTCGATCGTGAATTTTTAGCAATTTACTCGGCTGTTCGTCACTTCTGACATGCCCTCGAGGAAAACCAGTTTGTGATTTTCACCGACCACAAACCGTTGGTTTTTGCCTTCCGCAGTAGTTCTGAGAGACATTTGCCCTACGAAGTTCGACATCTGAACTTCGAATCCCAGAGTAGCTCTGATGTACGCCATGTTTCTGGCAACGATTAAATTGGGGCTGACGCTTTATCCTGAGTGTCGGCACCAGTTGGTCACGACTCAATCGATTTAACCGCCATGGCCAACGCACAACGTTCGGAGAATGATTTCCGCGCCTCCCACCAAAAATCAGCTCTACGGCTAACGGATCAACCCTTGTCAGCGTCTGCTGACACTATCCTTTGCGATACCTCTATTGGACATCCACCTCTAGTAGTTCCTACTCTTTTCCGACGACGCATGTTCGACACGCTATACAACATCGTCCATCCTGGCATCCGGGCCACGGCGAAACTCAATTCTGATAGGTACGTCTGGCCTGGTATGCAAAAGGATCTCCACACGTGGGCACGATCTTGCCCAGCTTGTCAGCAAGCTAAGGTTCACCGCCACGTGTCGGCCCCGATTGGCCGATTCTCTTCGATTACATCTCGACTTGCACATCTTCACATCGACTTTGTGGGTCCTTTGCTATTTTCCAATGGGATGACATATCTCTTGACTATGGTAGATCGTTTCACGCGGTGGTCAGAGGCCGTCCCCATACCCGATGTCCTTTCTGAGACTGTAGCACACGCATTCGCTGAGCGTTAAGTAGCAACTCATGGTTGCCCGGCCACGGTTACGACCGACCGTGGACCCTAATTCGAGAGCGGTTCCTTTACGGGAACACTGAGCGCGCTTGGATGTCATTGCACATGGACTACGGCATACCACCCGGCTGCAGACGGTACGGTCGAACGCTTCCACCGACAAATAAAAGCAGCCCTCGCCGCNGTCATTGCACATGGACTACGGCATACCACCCGGCTGCAGACGGTACGGTCGAACGCTTCCACCGACAAATAAAAGCAGCCCTCGCCGCGGTAGATACAGTCCTTTGGACAGAAGCCCTGCCATTTGTTTTACTTGGCATCCGCGCCGCCCTTATACCGACCTTAACGTTTCCGGCGCCAGCCTCCCGTACGGCCAACCATCACGTCTTCCTGGCGATTACATTTCATCCGCCACCGACGCCCTTCGATATAATGCACCTTACGCCAAACAGCTCGCTTCGCACATGAGCCGCCTCTGCGTCACGGACACTCGAAAACAAAGCCGCAAGTTGTTTGTTCCCAAAGATCTGCACGACTGCACGCATGTGTATCTTCGTGTGGATGGTGTACGAAGCTCGTTTGAGCTACCTTACGAAGGTACTCCTGGAGTACTTCAACGAAAGAATTGTTTCTACGTGCTCGAGCGTCAAAGTATTCGAGACACGGTTAGCACCGATCGTCTGAAACCTACGTAATTCGAAAGGACAGAGGAAGCCTACAATGCTCATCCGAAGTCCACGTCCACGCCGGCAGCTATCTAGAAACAGCCGGGCCCAGGCGCATCGTCCTCAGCAGACATCACGGATTGGCCGATAACGCCAGCACCCGCCGTAGCGCGTTCTGGTCGTAGGATGCATTGGCTGAAACGTCTCATAGAGGACTAGCGTCTGTCAAATCTCGTTTTTTCCGGTCATAACAAAAAATCGCAGTTTTTCAAAAATGCCAAAATAATCGCTTTCAATCACCGTATAATTTGGTTAAGTACGATATTTCTCTGTACTGATACTCAGCCAGTCTCGTTTTATTTTCTATCTCATGTCTCATTCGACGCTGGCATGACGTATGTGGCATCATCGATCGCGATTATCCTTGATTTCGTATTGGATGTCGGGCTTCGACGTTCCGTGGATGCCTCGCCTCAGACAATCCTTTTAAACCGTTGTTTCGGCACTTTCAATGGAGGGTACTCGAGTGGGAGCTCGCTAGGAACTGTGAGCGTTAGTGCTATTCCACCTGCGGCGTCTGAGGATTATCTTACCAATCGCGGATTGATTGGATATCAGCCGGTCGGCCTTGGACCAGATAATGCCTAGGGTGGCTGGCCCCAGTTATCCGCATCAGGATCGAAGTGTTGTTGTCACAGTATATTTCTAGGGGGGAGCTGTGTAACGGCCTGGAGATTTCACTGGCCTGCCTGCGGTGTGATGTGTGAAATAGCTCCAAAACTCATAGGTGCATGTTGTATCTAGGCTATTAAGAAAGGTCGCATGACGTATGCTGTCCAATTGTTCGTCTGCATGTCATGTGACTGTGGCGCGAACCCCAAAGGACACACGTGCCACTTTCTTCTGGTTTATTCGCTCGTCGACGGCCGGTCTCTAGCCTCCCTAGCTAATTCGCGTGTCGGTGCCTTTTATAGCGCTATCAGAGACCACTTTTACATTTCGTCGAATAAAGATTTGGTCTCCTTCTGAACGGCCTTTTGCTTTTCGCGTCTGATAATCGCGTACCTGTGAAAAAGTGACTTAGTGCGCCGAGCGCTAAAATGCAGTGTGAGCTGGTCTACTGAATGCCAAAATGCCCTTGATCGTGTTTAGGCCATGCTTGCTTCGGATCTGCCTCCTACTCACTTTGACCCTACTTTGGAGATGCCTCAAACTACGGTCTTGGCCTAGTCATATCTCATCGAGTTCCAGATGGTTCTGAAAAGGCAATAGCCCATGTATCTAGAACGCTAGCGGGAACTGAGAATAATTGCGGACAAATAGAAAAGGAAGCACTGGCAGTTGTCTTCGCAGTAAAGAAATTTCAAAAAAATGCTGCACGGACGTCACTTTACCATGTTGATCACTGACAAATCGTTGCCTGCAGTTTCCGCACCGTAAAAAGGCGTTTCTCGGCAGTCTACAACGTCGCACCTCCTACCTGACATTCCGTCCTACCGCTGCAGAACTTCAGGCAACCACTCGTTACCGCTGAGTTTTCTATGCCAGATGTTGAAGGTCTTTCATTCAAGGTGGATTCATACAATGCAATGCGTCCTGACAAGATCCATCAGAGAATACTCACGGAAACAGTCGCTAGTCTGGGAAAACCTCTTTTGAAGCCGTTTAAACGAACAGTCCATCCAGGCATTCTCTTTAGCGCATGAAAAGAGGCGACAGTCACAGCCACATTTAAAGTGGGTGACCGGCACACTCCGGCTGGCTATCGGTGGATCGGCCTTACTAACATTCCGTGCAAAATAACAGAGCGTTTATTAAGGCCTGCCATCCACAGTCACTTCTTATCAAGTCAGCTTTTTTATTCCACGCAGTATGACTTCCTTCCTAATTGGTCATGCATAACGAACATGCTCATTTTCCTCGATAGTCTGACGGAGGCCAAAGACAATGGTGTCATCTCAGATTTTACCTTCTGATTTCGCCAAGGCTTCTGACCGTGTCCGACACGGGCCCTTATAACAAATTGAAAACCTATGGTATTCAAAGAGAGGTTCTTTGCTGGATTTCCTCTTTTCTTGATAATAGAACTTTTAGAGCTAAGACCGGATCAGATCAGTGTTAGGCAACTATGTTCTTTGGTTAAAATTTCACCAGGTACCAATCAGCAACCACCATCGGGCAAGCGGACGCCGTAAGAAGATTGATTGCTTCGCACCTGTGGTGGAACGAAGAGTTGGGGCAACAGTACTACCAAGCAAACTCGAGGATTCACAGTAGCTTTTCACAATAGATCCCACCACACCATATCTGCTGCGTACTGCAAGGAGATTCTCCCTTTCAGTAACAAAGAGGTTACAGCGAATTAGATTCCTTCGGCGTGCCAAAAGAACGTTGCCAAGGCTAACCCACGATAACCGCGACTGCGTGAAAGCAGAAGGCGGAACGCGCGAGGACCAAGTGTGTATTGATTCAAACAATAGACAAGTAGTTAATAGGTACAGTGAACATAACGGGTATGCAGAATAGTGCGCAATAAAAAGGCAAAAGGGTAACAAACTCTGCACACACCACGGAAAACGAGAAGATGGTGGTCGCAGCTATTTCGGTCGATCATGATGTGAACAATGTGGCAGCAGAAGCATTAAAAACTCCCCAGTGACTGCGTCAATGATCCAGCAGTCGACAAGACGATATCCAGTGCTGCCTAACCCTCGGCACCACCTTCGCAACGGATGGCTTAAGAATCGGACTGATGGTGAGATGAAGCAGTACTTCCAACAAACAGACCGTCCCCCTACTGTAAGTTGCGACTTCTTGTTCGGTGAGCGCTTGATCGTCCTATATGGCCTCAGAACACCAGTTCTGTAGCAGTTTCATCGCGGCCATCTCGGTATCATTTGGATGGAAGAATCGGCATGTAGTTGTGTACTGGCCTCACATGGATCCGGCATAGAGAAACTTTGCGAAGGTTACTCTGTTTGTGCACTGGCCAGTGAAAGCTGAGTTGCAATCATGGCCAATGCCAGAGAAGTCGTGGATTCGTGTGCACATCGACTTCGCCGGACCAATAAAAGGTCAAAATTTCTTGGTGCTTATCAAAACATACAGAAAATGGCCAGAAATTTGTCAGATGGAGAAAACGTCAGCAACTTCAACGATGTGGACACGGGACCAAATATTCAGCCCTTTCGGATTACCAGAGGCAATCGTGTCGGATAACCGACGTCAGTTTACTTCCGGTACATTCATGAACTTCTTCAAGTGGAGTGGGATTATTTACACACAATTATCGTCCTACTGTCCACGATCAACTGGCCAATCTGAACGGTTTGTGAACACGTTCGAAAGAGCCCTTCAAAAGGCCAAAGGGGAGAGACATACAGCCGAGATCCTCGAAGCCTTCCCACTCAATTGCCGAATGACTCCGAATCGACCAGGTACCGGAAGTGAAATCTCCAGCTAAAGCTCTGATGGGACGCAGACTGCGAACATCGAATTATTTACCGCAACTTTCCAGGCCACTGGGGGCAAACAGGAATTTTTCGACAGAACGGTACTGACCAGGGACTACCGTGAGACAGAAATTGCATGAGCACCCGGGAGAAATCGAAGCCGTCGAGGCGCAGTACACTATGAAGTTCAGGTTGGCCCACATACTTGGATATGGCATACCAATCAGATCAGACCGTTTGGAGAACAAACTGCCCATCTAGAAAATCGAGGGTTACCAGTGGGAGAGCTACTGGACAACGCCAAGCGTGAAGCGATGCGCCAGTGGCGCAGAACGTTGAGATTCAAGAGGAGTCACCAGACGTTGCCAACACCCCAGGAATCAGGCCGCACAAGAACCGCTGTGACCCCACTCCAAGTGAGTCCTTATTCACGTACGTACGGTCGACGGGCTCGAAAGGGAGGTGTTACTAGGCGCATCTTCTAAAGAAACAGCCAAAACACACCACGCTACTTCGATCGATCGGTCCAGTTCGGATGATATGGTCGTGGGCTCTGGCATGGTCCCACTCAGCCGATCAGATTGAAACCGTGCGGTTGAACGCCTGTGTGCTCTCCGGACTGTGTTTTCTCACGTTGCTTTCTGATGTCCCCCGTAACGTGATTTGTTCTGACTGCCACATATTCCTGTTTTATGTGATTCGCTTTGTCTGTCGGCCATCTATGGTAGCCGTTCCGTCCCATAAATTCAGAGCCTCTGTGGCCCAGTTTTGTCTCGCTCTGCCAAAAAACAATGTTGCTGCGTATCTTCCCATTTCTCGGTTTTGGGTCAAACGACTGAGCGCGTAACCAAAGCGACGATCCAATAACTTGAGAGCAAGTACATTCTCGATTGAAGGTCAATGCCCTCTGTGTTCTTCCGGGGTTTTCGGGTACTTGTTACGCTCTGTGCCATATGTCCGTGATTCGTACGCTAGCCATTTCTCGTTATCATTGACCAGCGAGTCATAACAGACGGGTGAATACCACTCCAGTATTGACTATATGAGCATCTGTTCTATCCTCTATATCTCGGTCAGTGTTGATACGACGTCTTAAATACGCAAATCAGTTAACAGCCCCTGAAGCTTCCGTATCCAAAATCATTTATGTGAAGTTACAGTAGCCTTCAAGAAGGACTTCGCAATTTGGTGCTACGAAGCGCATTTCCATGTATTTAGGAGGATGCCGATTGGCGTCTAACATTGTGAGCCGCTCGAGTGTCGTCATACAGCACACTGTCGTCAGCATAGTCAAATAACACAGTTACTTACAGGATCGGAAATCCACTTTGAAATTTTGTGAGAACCGCGTATGGTCCTTCATTGTTTAGTCTATAAAAAAACTAAACAAATCTGGCGAAAGTAGACAGCCTTGACGTATACCGCTCCTCGTGCTGGAACTGTCAGACAGGTTACTGTAGACTCCAACTTGGAATGAATTATGGAAGTAAAACACCAAAAGCATATTCACATTTGTTTGGTATACCCTTAAGTTTAATTAAAACCGAATGTGTGAATTATCCCCCACTTCATACAGTGCGAGTTAAACGTTCATCTATTTGAGATGTTAAGGTTATACATCGCAGGAAAACCTACAATTCCGTGAGGACCCCTAGGATGAACACGACTAAGTCACCGATCCAACTAGGTAAACTACTACTTGCCTGTTTCGAATCCCCCCACCTAACCATACTTATTAACCTTCCAACTTATCGACGCCCAACTGGCTTAA
>QNGE01003689.1:30995-72516 GCA_008508345.1 Paragonimus westermani | reverse complement strand
TACAATTGGTGGCGGCCAGTGTTGTGGGATTAACGACTATTATACACACTTGGCGTAAAACTGAACTGGCGGGAGATAGCAAATTCACCTTAGTTCCATGCCCAGTGTGACTGCATTAAAATCTCGGGGGCTATTTGCAAGTTTGTCCCTCCTGTCTCAGATCCTCGTGACGAACTTCTTGATAACTCCAACGTCATGACATACCAGATTTGGCTGACATATCATCAGTATGTGTAAATCCAGGTTAAAATTCTGTTGCAATCCAACACTGAATGAACCGTTATTCACCCAGCCGTTCTCAAGCGTCACATATTTTGTTGGTGGACCCTGAAAAATTAGTACCGCGACAGCAGTTTTACTAAACAACCAAATTTTGTCTCAATCGTCATGGATCATGAGATATTTTTGTTTTCTTATCCATCATATCGCTATAAAGTCAAGAATCACGTATCCTTTCGACAACCGAGGCTTGTAAGAAATTTGCGGCCCCCAATCACTGAATGTCCTCTGTTAGAGGCTAAATACCATCTTCACCGCAACCCTTGATGAATCTACACTATCAAGAGTGCAAATCTAGGTAGACTACACTGTCGCGCCCACAAACATTCTGAACATCTGATGTGACTGAAGGCGACATCGGTTACTCACGCTTTGTGCTTGTTAGAATATTTACGCTGCCACAGGAGGTTGATACGCTACGTTAATTCGGGCGGACTACGGTAGTTAACAATAAGGTGCAGTCCAGAGGTTTCGGAGTGATCCGGATGACCAGTACTCATATGCACTGTCAGCTAGAAAAACGGATACTGTTTCCTAAACCTTGAAGTCCGCCAGCCTCCAATAGCTTTGACGCAGACTTTCGCCCAGACTTCTAACACGTTTGAGCATTCACCCCGAAATACTCAGACAGCACTCTTCAGTAAAACTGACGGCAACAGCAAGTTGGAGACTTCCTTCCCGGTGGCATTTACTTAACTCAGGTTCTTAGGTACAGCAGTTCTTGAATCGGCAATGCACCTCGGAAGCTTTGTGTGACGCTGGTGAGTAGGTTATTGAACATACGAATCTACTTTCCATATGATCTACTTTCTAAGGGGCGATACCCAGCAGATGAAAGTTTGCAAATTCACCCTAACAAGTACCACTGTGCTAGCTAGCATCCAGAAATTTCAGAGTTTCTCGTATTTCACTTGGTAATTACAAACTTGAATAATGTGAAACTTTTGCGGTACGGCCTTAAAGAAAATCATTCGCACACCTCATTCACTGATAACCATTGATCACTGTATCAAGTTGATAGTCCTGTTGCCGTATACGCCCAAAATGGTCAAAGCTTTTGATTCCAGTAATCATACTGTGTTAAGCGGCATGGACTTCCATCTGGAAGTGCAAGGAAACCACACACCGCGTCTTGGGTCGAAATTTGCCCACCTCTGTTGTAAATTGTGCGTAAGTGATGTATTCTTTATCTGTCGCGTGTCCCGAGGGTTTGCTTCCTGGCTTTTATTGTTTGCGTTATTTATAAGTGATCCCATACTTTCTGTTGCTCCCCTCTCGTTTGATACTGCAATTGCTGCTCTGCAGCTCGCGTTAGACTATCTCGATACCAGTCAGTGGGTGAGTCGCCAAAGAGTATTAAGGGTTTTGAATGAATTGAGCTGTCTCTAGATATGCCCATTTTCAACCGCAGAGAGCAGTTTGTCATGCAGTTATGTAATTTGCAAAGCTTCTTTTCAGGGTGCAGGCAGAGTGATTTCACTTCTCTCAGTGTTATACGGTCGGAGTGTTACAGAAGTGTTGCGGTTACATGCAAGTGAAGTATGCACAGCTGAAACATCACAAACATATCACTAGTTGCGAGAAGATGGATGTGTGCACATGCAGGATGGCTGTCCTTATTCTATCAACTAGCATGCGCGCAAGTTGTTTCTGGTTCTAGCGTTTTTACTTCTTTTTGTTACATACAAACCTGATGCGGTGCATATGGGTTGCGGGTTGCGGGCAGACGAAGCCTGAAGCCATACTTTTACAGTCGGAGTAGAGAAAGCCTTTGCCTTATAGCACAAGAACATGGACTACCAGATTACCAGCCGCTACGTCCTGTAAACTGCACTGAACTGACGTCCCCGGTAACACTGCAAATTGGAAGTCTTGTTATTCAAAGAATGGGTGATCAGGCTGTGGCACCATCCTCAAAGTGTGGTTGAGTAAAACTGTCGTAATGAACATAGGAGCAACGAAATGTTTATCAAACAGTCGTCTGGTAACGCTATAATATTGCTCAACTACCTTGAATATTTTTTAAGGCCAGAGAGCTATGAAGATGTGTGTGTGGAAAAAACGCAAAATCCTTCCCGAAGAGAACTGCCTGAATCTTTTGACCAGAGAGGTAGTACATAGTACTCAATTATTTGTGGAAATGTCTAATCCTGAATTTTTCAGCTTCAAAACTCGATGCGAAAGAATGTATGGATAAAGGCAGTGCTAAAGGCTTATCGTCATTTTGCAAGACAAAAGAGACGTTACCAGTGTTGACAGCGATCAAAATTCGGGACCTTCATCGAGGAGAGAGCAACAGAAAGTATGGGATCACTTATAAATAACGCAAACAATAAAAGCCAGGAAGCAAACCCTCGGGACACGCGACAGATAAAGAATACATCACTTACGCACAATTTACAACAGAGGTGGGCAAATTTCGACCCAAGACGCGGTGTGTGGTTTCCTCGCACTCCCAGATGGAAGTCCATGCCGCTTAACACAGTATGATTACTGGAATCAAAAGTTTTGACCATTTTGGGTGTATACAGCAACAGGACTAGTAACTTGATAAACTGGTCATCGGTTATCAGCAGATTTTTGATGTGCTCCTCAACATTCCTCGGTTGTTATGCCACAGTTTTGCTTATTGCACACAGGTATTTTGAAGTTTCATGGTGGTCTTCCAAAATTCTTTTGAGCAATTCAGCCCGCTCGAACCCTTTTTCGGTTGCATTCGTTCATTCTGTTGTCACTACTTACCCGGTGGGACATACCTGCATTTATTCAGGCTATTTAGTTGTTCAGTGTTGAACACTATGCAAGAAACTTGGATGTCTTATACAACGTTTCACAAATGGATCGGAGTTTACTCGGACGGAGTCAGGAAGCAAAAGCTTTCGGGAATCTGTGTCCGATCGCGTAGAATCGCGATTGCCGGAGAATTAAACTGAAGTATGCGGAATCTGGATAGCAATAGCAGATTCTGTTCAAGCCGAACCTTGAAAACTGCTACAGGTCCAGCAGAAACAACACGTTTGGTACGCGCGCTATAGGTCTTTGAATTCTCCAGTGAGAAGAAGCACATACATGCACTCAATAATTCTATGCTGGAATTTCCGTTCACAGCAGTGATCGGTCAGTAGGATGGCATTTCTTCTACCAGACAGTGACTTCAGCTTCTCCAAGCGATCATGAGAAATGCCGGTAACATAGTGTCAGACATTTGTGCGCAGGCACTTCGTTCGCGTCTCACCTGTTGCCGTAGCGAGATCAACACAATCAACATCTAACGCGAAAGCGTTCCGACTCAGCTTATCGCATCCGCATTATTATCCATTGTTGCCACGTCCGCCCGTCATATGCGCTGAACCATTGGTCTCTGTCTGTCTCTCTCGGGGAACCATTGCTTCAAGGTTGAGCGGTTATCACGCTGGACTAAGACCTGTTGGAACAGAACAACGGAATAATGCACAGTCTTGTCCCCAATACCAGAACACGTGTGGCAGTAACCACAAACACGCCGCGGGTTAACCCCATGCATTGTTATCCACTCTGGGAAATAGTATGTGCACAGAGAGAGCGTCAGATTGATGATGCACTGAATTACTTGATCTCATCTTCCGAATAGAAGTTACAAGTTGACGGCTCCGCTAATACACAAGTAGGCAGGAAACCAAAATCAAAAATGTATAAAGGAATGTGGCAGTCATCAATATTTCACCTACTGCGGACTCTACAGCTCAGTTTCCCTTGGTACCCGAATCTAGTCGGTTTGCCGTATTCATTACCAAGCCTTCATCTGTTGACATCACTGTAGACAGGCTGTAGCATCGATCGTAGCAATTAAAGCAACTGCGAGAGACATTAGAATTACGGGTCTAAGTGTCTTCAGTGACTGAGACACTGATACACGAGTGAGAGACTGGAGCTCAATTTTCCAATGTTGATGATATTCCTCCTGTGACGTCATGTGGGAGTCAGCTTTCCTAAAAACAATCAGCGAAAAACTGGTGCACTACCGCTCTTTGTGAAAACAGTATTGCTGTGGGGGCGAAACAATACGACAAAGATGGAACCCTGGGGTTCGCAAACCACTTATGCTAAGCTGACAAAATTCTAGCAGCAATTCAACTGCATCTTTCCAGAGAAAGCATTGACACAACATAACCAAAAGCTATTCAATTGTGCCATCAGCCTGAGGGAACTAATTATACTCAACAAATATCTGCATCACACGGGTAACTCGAATTTTTATTGAAACCTGTGCGCTGTCGTCGTTACGGTTTTGTCAAAAGTGTTACTCTGAGCATCAAAATCCATAAAGCCTTCCTTACTGGTTGATATGTTTGTTTTTGTCGACTATTATCTGAGCAGCTATTTGCTCGTGCTCGCCATTTTCTTGCTTCGATTTTTGTCACTGTTGCTTATTGATTTTTATAACACTAAATTTTGCCGCTTTTGTTCACAAACTGTGTCAGTGTTAAGCGCGATATCCAGCAGCATTGGTGGATCGGATGTACCAATTGTTTGTGGCTGATCCGGCTACCCCACGACTGTTCAGAACGGTATGCGGTGTCAGAAGTGCTTGCACTGAAACCGCTTTAAGTGTAGCTGCCTCAATGCGGACCAGTTTACTCTGCTTGGTTATACAGTGAGACCACCCGTCTGTATGAGCTGTCTTTTTAAAAATGGGCTACATTCCCTCTGAAACTGCAAAAGTCCCTCTCCTCAAAATCCTCAATCAAAAGAAACGGTATAATAACACATATTTCTCAACGCACATGTGAGAAGCACGCTGGGTTATGCGCGATCACTGTAGATATATACAAACCATACAAAAGTGAATAATTTAACTACGGATGAGTATTCGGGAATTTGGTTTATTTTCAAGTTGACCATCACTCACAGTTGATCGCAGCGTTCGCATTCATATAGACTTTCCGGCCAGCCTCTTTCGAAAAGAAGCACTAAACTCGAGTTTCGCTCTCATTAGAGCTTGTCAGTAGTGCATATCCTTGCCACGGCCGGAATTTGAACTCCGGAAAGTACAATCATGAGGCAACCCTGTTAACCACTGCGCTGCGTTCAACTATGAGTGATGGTCAACTTGAAAATAAACCAAATCCCCGACTACTCATCAGTAATCTAAAATATCGCCTTGCATGTTTAATGAGTTCAGTGATCTTGACCTGTCACGGAAGTCCTAATCGCGGGGTTTTCGATCAGAGTTGACAGGCAGTAACTGTGTCTCCTCTCGAGACGATCGGGCAACCTTATCATTGCTCACAAGTGAGAGTGGGTGAGCGTTCAGATTTGATAATTCCGTCGTGCCTAATGTGAGGTCAAAGGTGCAATAGTCAACACGGTTACCTCAAGAAAGTGTGGCCGAGTTCTACTGTCGGCTGTGGCAAGGATATGCACTACTGACGAGCTCTAATAAGAGCGAAACTCGAGTCTAGTGTTTCTTTTCGAAAGAGGCTGGCTGGAAAATCTATCTGAATGCGAACGCTGCGATCAAATGTTAGTGATGATCAACTTGAGAATAATTTAACAGTAGCACAAACGTGAAGCCTGCCGTCAAGAGTGACGTAGTCACAAGGCAAATGACTGTAGTTTATGAAACTTTGACGCACGCGACAAAGAAGGAGATAGTTCGCTTGCTCCACAGAATCTGTCCCAAAATCTGGGATGTTACACCAACTCACTTTTTACAAGGTTGTGGGATGGACAATTTTTTTAAATTTCAGGGTCACTTCGCGGAGAAAGTCCAATCGCATCTTTGGAGCGTTTCGCCGTTAAGGGATAAAATTGGCGTCAGGAACCTGTCAAGATAGGTCAGCTGTGGTAAGGCAGAGCGGAAAATCTCAAAATCCAGCGAACGATTGGGCAGATTCCAACGCAGGATTTCGTCGATTGCTCTTAAACCTCAAAAAATTGAACGTCTCGTGAACCGTCAAGCGAAGGCGAGGTTCTGTGCGCCCATCCACTGCAGAAAAATAACCTCGCCTAATGGATAATATGGGGATCGGAAAAGAGAATGTAATTACACACGTAAGATGAAAAAATATGGGGTTATAGCATTTACTATGACGAACAATGTGCTAACGGAGTTTTATAGAAAGAACTCATCCGATATTATTATTTTTGTTATGATTATTGAAATATATAACCTTATCTACTGTTTGTAGTAGTATTTAGCTACGTACCCGGGATTTATTTGGGCAAACGGCGAATTTCGTCGACGGTCTGGAGGGCCGCACGAAATGAGCATGTGATAACTAAAGCTTACAGGACGTCGTTATGTTGGACTTATTATTAAGCGCCGCGTTCACCTTTCGAGGGGCGTTAGACAGTGGGGTGGTTATCTACGTAATGCGCATCTGACGGCTAAATGTTTCTCCGACCACACTTTAAAAAGTCATCAGGTCATACAGAGAGTTTGAAGATAGACATTGTGTTTGTTAACGTAAGATAGCTGTCCAAACCAATTTTTAAAACGCCGAATATTGTTACTGGCTCGGAATTCACTTGGAAGCTTATTCCAAATGTAGAAATACTTTACAAGAAAGAAGTATGGACGTATATTTCTCCGGAATATCAGAGTTGGCAAGGCAGTACCCTTATTTCGCGGGATATATGGAGGGCTGTGTTGTAAGTGGATGGTAAACGCTGTGATAATCGCATCCGAATGTATGAGTTTATACAGCAGCGTCAGGTTCAGCTTTAGTCTACGCAACCAAAGTGGATCAATACCAAGTGTTTCATGGCGCTTTCCGTAGACGAGAGAAGAATACTATCCTAATAAGCTTTTGGTAAACAATCGTTGAAGGTTTCCTAACACAAGTCTATCAGACTCACGGAGATGACAGTCAATGAAAGTGCAATACTCGAGTTGAGGCCGAGGACACATTTTGTAGAGCGTCAGCTTGGCAGCCGGTAGACTGAACGTCTTTTTGACGCGGCCTATTGCTTGTTTAGTTTTTGCCACCTGGAAGCATACTTTTCAGATAAACTGAAGGAGTTTGAGTACCGTGTTCCTAGATCCCTGACCGAAGTGGCTGCATCAATATTAAAACCATCTAGTGGGATGGGACCATGGGGTAGTTTACAACCATAAGTGATGATTTTCGATTGGTTCGCTGAGAAAGACACCAGGCATGTTCTGCACCACAACTGCAATGATGCTAGGTCCTGTCGTATATTTCGTACACAGAAATCGTTATTACTGCTCTGGCAAAATGTGTAGACGATTTTGATATCGCCAGCAAACAGAAAAGGCTTGCCATGTGTAATAACGTCGCATAAGTCATTTATGTACATTATGAAGGGCAGCGGACTCAGAACGCTTCCTTGCACCACCCCACTAGTCACTGGTTTTGGTGTTGAGTAGTACTCCCCTATTTAAACATTCATGGTAATACGACGGCCAGCTATACAAGGGATCTTGTATGCCAAACGATGCTAGTTTGATCAAGAGGCGCTTATGAGGCACACGATCAAAAGCCTTTAGCATGTCCAAGAGTATGATAATTACCGCATTTCCTACGTCAACAGACGTCGATATATGGGTTAATACTTCCAGCTGACATGTCAAACAAGAGCGTTTACTGAGGATACCGTGCCGTGAAGGGTTTATTAGGTTTTGTGTCCTTAAGAACCCGACTGTGTGCCTCTTCATTATCCTTTCTAACGTTCTCGAGCAGATTTACGTGTGGTTGAGGGGATGATAGTTACTAACGTCCTGCCTTGGACCACTCTTGTGACGAGGCATGATGATTGAGGTTTTCCACCGAGGAGGGAAGGTGCTGAATAACAGTTATAGGTTGATCAAATTGAGTAAAAGGACGGGTATATCCTTACCTGCCTGCTTGACGACCACTGGTGGGATACCAACTGGTCCAGGATGGATTGACGGCCTAATGGTAGGTAAGTGTAAACGTACACTTCGAACATCGATTAGAACGTTGCGTACTGAGATGCTTTTTATGCTAAACGAGGCAACAAAATGTGAGTTAGAGATTTTGCACATCGCTACAGGGTCATCGACAGCCGTTTCGTCTTTGAGAATAATAATTANCTATTTGAGTGAGGAGTGGTCCGTTCGAACCAAGAAACGCCTTCCGGGGAGATAGGGACGGAAATGTTTAGTAAAATGTACCAGAGCAGGCATCTCCTTTCTAGTGGTGCAATAGCTCCTTTCACTTTTGTTTAGATTTCGGTTTCCATAGGCAGTAACATGTTCTAATTGGAATAATACAGCCCCTATTGCGACGTCACTAGCATCAGTGTCCAAGATAGACATTTTTGCGTCTGGGAGCGCTAAAATGGGGGCAGTTCATAACGCGTCTTTCAATCGATCAANACGTCACTAGCATCAGTGTCCAAGATAGACATTTTTGCGTCTGGGAGCGCTAAAATGGGGGCAGTTCATAACGCGTCTTTCAATCGATCAAACGACTGTCGACAATCTTCGGACCACCCAGACACTTGTTTAGCTATGTAAGAAAGGCGGTGAACAAATCGTCGATAATAAGCCAGCCCAAGGTAACTAAAAATTTCGTCAAAACTCTCAAGAGTTAGCAATTCTTTCAACTTACGCACATTTTCGGATCACAGCTCACACCAGACTGTGAAATAACGTGTCCTAAATATTTCACCTCGGCCCGCATAACCGAACATTTGGCTGGATTCAACTTCAGTCCAGCCTCCGCTAATCTTGAAAGGACGTTGGATAAGTTATGCGAATGTTCATCAACGGTACGTTCGTGTACAATGACGTCATCTAAGCAAACCAGACACTGCTTCGGAATCAGGCTTTCGAGTACCTGTTGCATTAATCTTTGAAAGGTGGCCGGGATATACGTCAATCCAAATGGCATGGTTCTAAACTCATACAGACCATAGGGTACCACAAGCGCGGTTTTCAGGCGATCACTGGTGTAACGTATCACGTCTGATCGTTGAGTTGTGCGTAGCCCGAAAAACGGACCCGCAAAATGTGAACAAGATTGGATCCAACAATTTGTACGATACTATTAACGAAATGCATCAATAATTACAAAAGGCAGACCTCAGTCGTTCGCGACGATGGTCTCGTTCAGCAAAATTAACAGCTTCTCAACAAGACCAACAAGGTCATAGGTGAACCGACACGTCAGCAGACCAGGACAAGAATGGCCACTCGCGCGGCGGACATTTAATGACACATCCGTTCAATAAAACAAAATGAGGTGGGTGAGGTAGTGGGAACAAGCGTCAGGTTAGTTGGAAAAATGGGGAAAGCAAACGATGGAAACGAATTTTCTCAGTTCGTGTATCAACAAATTTACAATTGGGCTCTACTTCCACCTGCCAGTAATTAGAAGCCAAATCAAGGGTACTAAATCACCCGGTGCCCGAAAGATGATCGATAATGTCATAGGTACGTGGTAGTGGAACGAATCTTTTTTGGATGCCGCATTTAACTGGCGATAGTCATCACATAATCTTGAGGAGCCATCCTTTTTCTTGACTAATACTGCCGGAGACGCCCATGGAGATGTTGACGGTCGGATAACGCCTTTCTCTAACATGTCTGCCAATAACTGTTCCACTTGGCCCTGAAGATGGACTGGTAAGCGACAAGCCGCTTGCCGGACCGAATGTGCCTCTCCATGTCAATTCTGTGTCGCACAAAGTGAGCGCGTCCAGGCGGTTGTCCTTCCCACCAGGATGTCTCCCGGTGCTCTTCAATTAGTTCCGTACTCTGTGTGCTAGGTGTGCTGGAAAATGTGAGATAATGCCGCCTATAAATTTCTTCCATTCGAACTCGACGTGCACTTCCCCCTTAGTTAATTGCTGTTTTTACGGCCTTCCACAACGCCTGATAGTATTTTGTACACAGGTTCCAACGGAAAACGCTCGCCATATACGCGTACGTCCATGTTAGGTAGGTCCAGGATACATTGCATGGTTATCAAATAGCTACTGCCCAGAATGACATGGAAAGGTAACTTTGGGACAACCAAGAACTTCAGTGTACACGTCCACTTTCTTATATGCATTGTTCCGCGAGCACACGCCAATATGTGCAACGTTTGTCCATTCACGGTCAGAACCTGGCTGACGGGCCCCGCTATTGCATCAAATTGACAGGTGATGTATGCCTCATTATCAAGCAGGCGGCATATAGACCCGGAGTGTAGAAGACAGTCAAAGTCACGACCGCCAACTTTTGCCTTCAGAACAAGACATATAACAACATCTTTATCCTCACACTTAGGAACAAGTGGGATACGCGATTGGCATACAGGAGACTTACCGGCATGTGTACGCTTCCGGGCGGATAAGGAGCACCCACGCGCCAGATGTCCACGACGGCCACAGGTGAAACATCTCTGCCAGTCTGGCGCTTCCACTTTTGCATGGTATTGTATACATTGTCCGCCTATTGCGTAAATGCTTCTGCGGACCATCCGATCATGCACTGGCCAACGGAGTGCTGTGAGTCACAAAAGCGACAGTTTCCTCCCCGGACTCAACGTGTTCCACTTGGTCTAACAGCTCAGCCAGCTCTTCAGCCTTAACAAAGATTTTGGGAGAGCGGATGAGAAATTCTCGCTGACAGTGCGGTTAACGAATTCCTTCTCAAAAGCCCCTCTAGAGTGCGGTCTTCTTTCTGCTCTTGTGTCTCTTCCACAAACGCCATCCTCACGAGTCGTCTCAATTGCTGCATATAATCCATCATCTTTCCCTACTAAGCTGGCGTCTCCTATGAAATTCCTTCAGATATTCAACCGCAATATGCAGACCACCAATCCTTCGTCACAGAAATCGGAAAAGGTCCCCAAGATCCTCCGGAATATCAAAGTCAACAATTTTGCCGTGAGCCTCACGAGGAATCAAAGTCAGTACGATGTCCACCTGCTGGTCTGGGTTAGAATGCCGCATGTAGCGGGGTGCCTGGGCCCCCCAACTATGAAAGTCATATCCAACAGCGTATTTCTCTGGTGCTGAGATTCCATGCTCCCGTCGCACACGAAATGCATGTCCGCTGTCAAAAACAGTTTCTCAGCCGCTCCAACAAGTTTCGGCATCTCTTCAGTATCACAGGAACTGAGCATCATTCGAAAATACGGTCCCGCCGTGGATGCCAAAATTGTGATATTCCAATGGAGTCGATCACAAGTCACACTACACACAATGTCTGACGTTCGCAATCGAACACAATAAAGTCTACTTCATAGAATAGAAAAACCACGAATCAACAAGAAACGTGTATTAACACAACTCAGATACCGAGAGAGATCGATCTAAAACGTGCCCTTGTCCATATATATATATATATAGGGTCCCACAGTCCGGGATTTCCCATCAATCAGACGTGGTCTCACGCTCACTGACCACCGACCTTGGGTTCTGGTTGGGCACCTTCCTCCGCCCGTTGCGCGGACGCGGCCAACTCACGTGTCTGAGGACTTGAAAGGAAGCGGAAGAGAGTATGTATGGCAAAACAAAGTGTCCTTCTTCGAACCTACGCGCCACTATATAAGTTTAATTGTAAAAGCAAGGCATCTAAGAATGCAAGCGCACTGCATATGGCCACGTTTGAAAGCAACCTGAGTGAGACATGGTAGGCTTTATCTGATATTAGGCTATAGTTGAGCTCGCTAAACAAGTATATTGTTCCTGCCCTTCCAGGTGCGGTGTTTGTTCGGAAGACAGTGGCTTTGTCTACCGTTCAAACTGAAGAAGCTCCAACAAACTCTAGAGACAAGGTACTCCAGGATAAGAGACTCGTTTTGCGGGGACAGTTACCGACCATACCCATTCGAGGTAAACAAGACAGAGCAGTATTGAACCACTCATTTTCTCCAGAGTTGACACACTTGGTTACTGCCAACAGACTTCTCTTCTAAGCTACCAAGAAGTCACGTTGCCTGCAAAAGTTATCATGGAGGAAGTGCTAGACAAAACAGGTGAGCTGACGAAGTCATGCTGATCTGAAGGGAACCCCATTGGATCGCTCATTGCAGGTGCAGTACGTGCGCTCCTCGCTTGATAAAACAAGGTCGCACATCAAGGTGGACCCTAAATTCAAGCTAATGTGAAAATCCTTCTCCTTATTCTCAAAAAGACACCAGTGTCCCAGATTGGATCAACCGACGCAATCACGCCAACACCAGAGGTGACTGCCCCATCCTCTTGGACCGTCAATCGTCTGTGGAACAGCACAGGTCTGAAAGATTGGCTCCAAAAATCAGACTATCACCCGTCTTTCGCACCATCCGTCACTCCATCCCAGAAATATCCCGCCGAGTATCATTTTGTTTCCAAGATGTATAACCCAGTGAGTCTGCTTTGGTCACATCCTGCTTCCAAAACGACAATTACCCGTCTTATTTAAGCCATATTTTCCTCAGTTGGATTGAGGTAGTTTCGTTCCGAGCACACTTGTAATTTGAAATCCTACCCAACTTCTCAAGAGTGCAGAACTGCATAAAACACTACAATAATTCAGAAAGCGAAGGCGGTCCTAAATCCATTGACCTCGGTTCAGTAGAACTGCGCGAAGCACCCGGTTTGTAGTGAAATATCCGCTACCCTCCAAGAAAGGTCATGTAAGTTTGCTGCCGTATACACACTCTCTTCAACTTCTTGGACTGTCTTATCAAGCGCTTCCTCGTGCTCTTCTGCCAATTGAGGAGACAGCAGTTATCTGCACTTGTCTGCGATAATGAACTGCACACCCATGAGCATTCGGTGCACCGAACGGACTTCTCCCGTGGACGCAGGGGAGGCTCTATTGCTTCTCAAGCCGGCAGCTGCCGGTGCAAACTGGCGTAGGCGAATTTACTTCCCCAAAGAAATGTGAAACACTCTGGTTGAAACTCCAGCAACTTAGAAGTGACACGCTCTTTTTCAGCGTTACGTACCGCTCATCGTCACGCAGCGCATTCAACGACGTAGCCATTTTGCCGCCGTAGACCGTTTATGGTCTACACAACTTTTCTGCCATCTTTCCACTGTGGGTGACTATATCGCATCAACACCAAACTGGGTGGCTGCTTACAAATAAGACTTTGACTTTGAGTTTTTGAAATCCTTGGCAATGTTGATTCGCTAGGTGGTCTGGGCACAACATGTCAAACTAACTGCAGCGCAGTGTCCAGGACTGACACCTTCCCTGCTTGGTCTGGTTGTCACGAATGAAGCTCGCCTGGTAGACATAGTGGTCACCAAGCTACCCATGGGGCAAAGTAACCATATATTTTCAGTTTTCGATTCTGCCTGTTACTGGTCCTATAACGCTGAGGGAATGACATCATTTCGAAATTTACGAAGGTACACTCAGATTCGTATGTGATCCAGTGAACTTGAACTAACTCATTTTTAAAGCTGCGGTTAACGAAGTGAATGAGACATGTATCCCTCGCAAAATGCGGAAGTTCCCCCCTCGTGGCCTACTTCCACGAAGCGTACGCCGCCTTCTTGATCCACCCACTCGTCTATTTTCTAAGCAGAAACCTACAGGCAAACCGGAACATATGGAAATCTTTCCCCCTGTACGAAGCAGGTGTAAGCGCGAAATCCATCAGCACACAAGGCGTACGGTTAAAAAACTCACAGTTAGCTAGAGGAAATAAGGGCTGTCTTTTCAAGCACATACGCCTCAAGAGCGAAAGTAAATTTACAACACTTTCCCTGCTGGTTCCCGATCGATAGTCCTCTCTCAAATCCACGAGTGATTGCTGAGGTCTTGAGAGAATACTGCTGAGCGGTCTACTAAGTGACTCCGTAAAACTGGCATCTACTTCTCCCAGAACAAACTTCCAATACCCACTCATCACAACTGACTTCCTTGTGCTAGTCGTTCAGGATCTCTCGTTTAAAATCAGCCCTTACAGTTCAATAGAACCAGTTGCGATTCATCCTCGGATACTCAAGGAAGCAGCCCCTGATCTGGAGGTGGCCCTCCATAATCTGTTCAAACAGACACTTCAGGCCGGCACCCTCTCAGAGGTAAAAAGAGGCTATTATAACACCTTCATTCAATAAACATGCTAGTCACACGCCCGTTAGTTGTCGGCCGATCAGCCTTAATAGCACAACATACAACGTCTGCTAAAACGCTCTGTCCTTATGCATTTATTCTCGAATGCCTTCTTCTCCTCCTCTAAGAATAGCTTCCGTTCCAACCAGTTGTGCACAACCAATATGTTAATCGTCACGGATAGCCTGAGAGATGCCAAGAGCAGTGGCCACATTCTTGGTGTCACCTTCTTCGACTTCGTCAGAGTCCTTGACCGTCTCTCACTTGGTCCTTTACCACATAAACTAGAAGCTTATGATATCCAGGGAAAGATTCTCCGATGGATTACTCCTTTCCTTGGTTACAAAACTCTCAGAGTGAAAATTGGATCGGACCTATTTTCCCTCACAATAACCACCGCCAGATTTCCCCAAGGACCCGTAGTTGGTCGGCTGTTGTTTGCGACATGGATCATAGACCCTCCCGACGTTATTTATAGCCATGCTGTTCTTTGCGTTGACAGCTTGAAAACCTGGAATGCTTGTCATCCCAATGCGTTGCAGAATGACCTTGACTGTGTTAAGCGCTGGTCGCATGACTAGAGCCTCTCCCTGAGCGACATCAAGTGTATATATATTTCGCTCGAAGGAGATTACAGGAACATATTCGTGATGCATTGTGTACAATGTGTAACTGATATCGTGAAGGTTGACCTTAAAAAGGACCTGGTGATTGAACCATCGTGTAGTTTATCCTTTCTTCATCAACAACAAATGGCCACTAAAGTGGATTTGAAACTCTGGGGATGATGAGAACCGCCCTTCACCGCACAGACCGATACACATTTCAGACGTTTCCGGGGGCCTATATGAGGCATGCGTGCCAATCAAATCGTGTATACTGGCTTGAAAATGGGTATATCCGCCGTTGAACGTGGTCAGTGAGCGGCCACCAAAATGGTCACTGACTGGCAGCATTACTCTCTTGAGTGCCGTCTTGGAATTCTCGACATTTACCCACCTGATTTCCAGAGACGTCGTGGCGATTAAATCCCTATACACATTTTCTTTAGCTCAGGGCACTTGCCTCAATTGCTTACCCTAGTGGCTGGTAGAAGTCGTAGGTGTCATAGCAAGTGGCTTCACGAGCTTCGCCCCCGGAACTTCTCTAGTAACGATTCTTTACTTACAAAGTCATCGACCACTGGAATGACCCCCAATTAGAGGTTGTTAGCGGCCCTTTCTGGAAGCGTTTCAAAGTGCCTTCGGATTCCTACCTAACAAGTTTTTATATTAGTATTTTGCTTTGTTGTTGGTACTTTTTGTAACCCCCAAGAGCGGTGCCGCACCCTGTTCCCAATGACTGTCTTTCAGGTTGACAGAAAACCGCTGGCATCAAAACAAACGGACCGGCTGAACTCAGGTGTCCTAGAGCACTAACCGTAAACCCGTGGAGAAATCGCTGAAATTTGTAGGCCTGCTTTGTGAATCTTCATATGGTGATACCCCGGCCCAAACAATTCTGTGAGAGTTAAGCGATTGTCTGCCACCCCTCAGAAAAAAAGGATAAATTTAATGGTAGGCCCCCTGTGAAGTCTGATATTTCACAAGGCGAAGACCAATGTTCCCGGGACGATATTCGCAAACAACCCTCTGAACACCTACAACAACTCCTGTTGAAACTCATTGCACAAGTTTAAGTGCAATTATTCCTTTCTTAGAGCCGGGCAAATCTTACCATGCAATGTATGTCCGAAGAAATGTCCGTTTGATTTTGCTCTGTACATTCAGTCCACTTCCAGGTATTTTTCGTGACAAATTTAGAAGGACAAGTAAGGTAGTAGACGCATGCCCAGTTTTTGTAAACATCCACCTTGACAAAACACGGCCATTTGTTAGTATTGTGCTAGTAAGGCTTAGGCGTCTCCACCAGGACACAGGTGAGCACACATCATTGTTGGTGGAAAGTATCCAGTCTTCTGGCCACCACTTGAATGCATTTGGATAAACTTGCAGATTGATGAAATCATGGGGGCACCTGATCATGAAACGATGTGAACAAGGAAGAAGGTTTCTGAGATGGCTATCAAAGAAAATGGAAAGCAGATTTTTGAAGTAAATGTTTGCGTTGAGTGATTGATGGTTGTTATATGTTAATAAAATGTTACTGACCACGTTCCCTGCCCTGCCTATACCCTTCTTATTGGTTCGTCCCCTTACGTAGGAATTCTTTATAGTGCTCACCAGCCCTTATTGCAGACTGACACGACCATCAAGTTAGGCGCATGACAAACCATTTCCTCCGTGGATGTTAACCTTGATGTGTCACCAAATCTTGATATCGTTTACATACGGAAATTTGTTCACGTCTAGTTTTTCAACCTTACTTTCCCTAGCCAACCCTTTGTTTATATGTACCCTGGTTTCATTTACGCTTGTCCGTTCCCCATGTGCTCATATTAACGTGAACTGTTAACCTCGGAACATGTATATTTGGTGGATTCAACATCGTGGTTTGTTGTTATCTCCGTCTATTTGGCTTGCCATAAAGTTTTTGAACATTAGCAATCTATTAATTAGAAATTCGCCAACACGACCGTCTTCCCATTTGGATCCGAATCGGTTGTTCGACGCTCGGTTGCTCGTTTCTTACAGACAAAAGCAGCATGGATTAAGTGAAGAAGCTGTCAAGGCGACTGATCATCCTGTTTGAAAAATTCGTTGCGCGATCGTGGTTAATGCCAGAGCATACAACGCTCCCTTCCATGGCTTCATCGTCCGTTGTCAGCTACAGCGATGAAGAAGTTCTCAATAAGACCTACGTTGATAAACCATGCAAAAGTTTAATTACTACGCAGCATCCGTAACTTAATCACATACGTATCGAAGATTTTGCGATATAACTCGTGGGCGATATTTCATGAGCCCACAAATAATTTCGTAGAAGTGCGCTGAACGTGATTGATTGCCATTCTGTTTTTTGGAGCTGGTCTTCACGGTGTGTTTAGCCTACTCCACTGGCGGTCTTAGATAAACCTCAAATTATTTTGAGGTGCTTTATTCACACGAAGGTGGGACAGTGTTGCCATTCCGAAAATTGTCAAGTTATTTCGCGGTCAGCTTCCCAAGGCGCGACATATAAGTTGCACGACATCCAGACAGCCGATCTTCCTCCCGATCAAATTTGTTGACCCATGTTTTATTGGGTGCACCGATCGAGTTCTTACCGAGCATCACATGCGCACACAACTGCTGTAATTCAGCGAGGCATCAATTGTCCAGCCACCACTAACTCTTGTCATGATCAGTCCGATTCGTTGTCCATTCATACACCTGACCATAAGGTAGTCAGCGCAGAGAACAGCGTTGCTACAAAATATTAAGCGAACGTTCGTTTATATGAATGAGAAATAACAGACGACTGAGCACTGACCTTCGAAGCACCCTCCAAAGATAAAGAAGGGCGATGAACGCGAGTGATTATGGAAACTCAAGTTCGAGGAAGCTTGCGCCAACTTCCGTGCGAACTGAAGATACTATGAGGAGAAATCGCCCAGCGATGTACGCCTTATTCATGAGTTTTGGCAGTTGAGGCAGAAATGCTAAACAGCTTACGTTAATGTGGGTGTACCTGACTATGTAAGTGCCAAATGAATGAACGGATGCAACCGAAAAATCACGGAATTCGAGCATGTGAGGTTGTTCACAGGAATTTGTGCTGAATTCCACAAAATTCCAAGCAACTAATGTCCGGAAAACAAAAGTGTAGAGAGTGGTGGCTGTGGGCGGAAAAATCGCAACTGAAAGTGAAGAATTTCCCTTTCATCGTCGGAGCATTGAGTGCCCTCAGAAGCAGACAGTTTCTGGCTTAAGCTACTCCGTTCTAGAAACTGAATTGTCCTGCGCTAATGCTATTAGTGCAGCCAACCTGGAATTAGTATCGCCGAGCGATTACGAAACTGTGAGAAGAGCAGACCGGCGTGCACAAATTCTGTATCGTGTTGCAACTTCAATTGAGTCACTCTGAAAAACCTGCGAGAAGTGATGCGAAATCTTTGCATTGCAAGCGTGAAGTTACATTGTTGCTGCGCAAGACCATATTATCGTTAATCACCTAACAGTAAAAATGTCCAATGCTTATTTTCAGAGCAGACTGGCCGCTAACGATCGCTTATGCTCTATGGCTGGTTTCTGTGACGCTTCGGTAGACATGGTGGCGGGATTGCATGCTCCACTTTAATCGTACTAAACAGTGCGGCAAAGTAGACAAAGTGGAGACTTTCTTTAACTATTCGATTTGGCTATCGACATGGGTGAACGTTTGGGCGCGCTGCTTGACTTCTCGCAATGTGTTGTTTGGGCGGCGGGCTGGTCGTCTTGTTATCACTTGGTTTGTTTATTCCCAGTTGCATAACTGTGGTCACATATTTCTTTACTTACGGCAGTATTTTCGTACTTCGTTACTGTGGTCTTTACTTTTCGCTCATTTTTTCCGTCGGCAGCATTTGCTAGCGCGAGTGTTTACCTATTACTATCAAATGTCCTAAACGTTTACTATCTGAACGCATACTTACCGCTTCTGAGAATTCACTTCAGTTATTTTTTTCACAGATTCAAAATTCTGGCTTTTTATGCAGTATTTTTCAATTTGAAGCCGAAATGAAACACTCCACATGTGAAACAGTGAAATGTTAACACTGGTCATGGCATATTGTCTGGTAATGTTTCGCGCAAACGGCATCCTAGCAATCAGTTGTATGTCTTCAACGGCCAACACGGAGAACGAATTCACTGTCAGACCGGAGGTCTGTAACGAAGGTGTCGAGCATTGCCTCATTGTAATCGGTCCAAATCCCGGATTCATTTATAATGAACGTCACAGTTATGGTTGCTGGCCTTGGCATGAACTGGTACGCGTTACAAGTCACTCACAGTATTACTTCCAGAAATCCAAATGTCCAATGAAACCGGGTGTTTGTCACATTCTTCATACCGCACACGATAACCTGCTCAAAACATGCTGCTGTTTCGGCAGCATGTGCAATAACGAAACAGTGAAATATGTACCAATTTTTGGTGCTACAAGTGAGAATTTTTCATTTGCCCTTATCCTAGGTTGTATATTTATGTATGAAACACTAGGGTATTGTACTCGCGAGCGTTCATATCACATTTCCGTCTCTCATCATTATAGATAGGCCTTCTGAATTGTCCAAGCCAACTATTCTGACCGGTCTGTCTCAATGAAGACATTTTCTAGGTAAACGCGGTGCACCTCGCCATGTTGAACAGGTTTTGGAAGGGTCATTTTATTTTCCGTTTTGGCTGTTAAGATTCTGACCAGTGTCAGAAGGTTACCTGTACCCATCCAACAAATGGCAGTTAAGAATTAGTGTGAACCACTGATGTATTGCTGTCTATAATGGCGATGATCCTACAAATGAGATGTCTCGCAACGGCACAAGTAATCTAAACCTTTGTTACTGACGTTCTTGGTTACCAGTGTTGCCGGGGTATGATTTAGGATTGTGAGCGTAACCCGTCCATTGTAAATAAGCCAATCGTCGCGGTCTGTTTAAACCTAAACACTGTTCTCGACTCTGTTGCTTGACACACTCTCTGGGATTGTCTGCATCGCAGAGAAATCTCTGTGAGCCGTGTCAGCATGTTGAAGTCGTTTTGTGCACACTGTGAGTGCAGATTGTGCATTTATGAGCAGCTATCTCGAGCACTCTCGATGCCAAGTGGTGTTCGTCGGGAGTGTCTGATCTCCGCTTCGTTTTCAATTTCGTGGTTGACGATGTTCCAGAACGAGCACTCTAAAGTTCCGAGGATCCCGAAGTGGAGCATCCACCGGGTAGCAAACTGACTGCTATTGAGCATGTGGACGAAACTGTCTTATTTGACTCTTCTGCGGGGACCGTTTGTACAATGTTGGTCGGATTATGTGGTATGATTGATCTGTCTGATATGCACTTTGCACCTTCGAAGTTTAGAGTGTTGCGACGAGGTTGGGTTATCACTGACCCTGTCTTTGTTACTGCTGGCAGATCGACGGAGACTGTCGCTCGTTCCACGTGCGTGGCTAGTGTCATCACTTTAGTCTGTAATACTGCTGATGAGGTGTCTACGAGGTTAGCGAAGGCACGAGTGCGTTTGCCAGCCTACGTCACTTGGGGGTGTTGTGAAAGTGTCCATTTGGCAATAAATGCAGAGTTTACACTGCGTGTGTACACTCAGTTTTACTGTGTAGATCAGAGGTGTGGCCCATTCATGTGGTAGGTGCATGTAGACTCTCGGTATTTGGCCACCGTTTGGACTGTATCAGATGGGTTTACTTTGTGATCGACGTGGCAGTGCGTCGGCTTGTGTTTGGGAAATGTGCAATTTCGCAACCGACAGTCGGGGTAGTGAAAATGCGTAGTTTTCGCTGTTTTGGTCATGTGTTGCGTATGCGGACGGAGCGTCTGTGGCACCGCGCATTGTTCATTGTGGATGGTGGCGGTTAGAAGAAACCGCCAAGCAGTTTCAGGCTATGAAAGCCGTGGTCGTTTTTTTGCTGAGCAAGGCTGGTGTGTGCCATCTACCTCGTTGCGGAGTTCGCGACCATCCAGATTGCTGGTACAAACTGATCCGTAACATTGGTGACATCTATATCCAAACAAAGCGTTGTCGTCTGCTTGTTATATTCACAGCACCTCATGGGTGGCCATAAACGCTCCGCAGAAGCCTGAAGTATGTCAGTGTTTAACATTCATTATGGCTGTGAACAGGCCTTCAACACTGGCGTTGTGTTCCATGGCCGATACTTGCGTTCGAACAAGAGGAGCATAATTTAGTGTCCACTCTTTTTGAATGACACGTTCTAAACTATTTTGGCATACCCGTCTCATCGGTAGTTCCAAGTTTTTTGGTGATTGGTACAATGGTCGAGTTGGACAGCTGATGACTTGTCATAAAGAATTAGAGAGAGCTACCGATGGGCTAGTTTCTGTCGGTCGAGGTCATCCTGTGGGCCGGAACCTAGGTGATCCAGAGTCGTTATTTGAGAATGTTGTGGAAGGTAACTGGAGTGGATGTTGTCGTTTCACTAAGTGGCCTGTTTTTGTCGACCCCTTCTTTGCAACTCGGTTTTGTTTGTAAATTTTACATTAGTTTTTTAGTCTGGACGAGGCATTTATTTTTCGTGGTGTGTTCTTCGCGCTGCTTTGTCTTTAGACTGGGGTTCGGCCTTCTCATGGTAACATGGCAGTCAGATCTCAGTATCACTCACTACCACAGGAAAAGTATTAGTTGCAGCAGCCATTTGGAAGTGCGGTCGCTTGTTTTTGGTCATGAATTTCAAGCTAATTAGTGCTTTCTAAGCGTGCAATCTGTTCTTTACTTTTAAGTATTAACTTGACTTGGTGTAACCCATGTCAGCTCTTTTTCACATGAGAGCATTCTTTTTCAATAAAAGCTTGCTACGGTCTACTTTTGGAAGCTTCGGAGGTTTTCCCTAGGATTCGAACGCCATTATTGTGGCACATCTGGCCCACTTTCCTTCCGGTTGGAACAGCAAAAGACAGGATTTCGTGAAAAGCCAAACCGATGCTAAAGTGGTTTGTGGTTGATATCCCTTCTGTAGGTTGATCCTCATACAAACGCAACAGCACGTGATATCAAGTTGCGCGATTCCCATAGATGGAAACAAATGTCGGGCAGAGGTTGTAAACAGTGTACAGAATAAAACCCACTACAGCACCATATTGAAACGTACCAATGAGAACTTTTAGGGCTGAAATCACCATGATATATTCATAGAGACCGTACGCCTGAGTATGCACGCCGCCGTATTTCTTGACCATAAATGTGCACTCGATTCAGTGGATCGATCCACACTTTTAGAGTCGTTTGGGTACATTGATGTACTGATTAAGTATGTGAGCATACTCTGCGTGCTTTATCCTATACTAGGTTATGGTTTACGGTGAACTTTCTGGCAATTTAAGCATCACGCGCGGCGTATGTTAATACTGCCCGCTTTCACCATTTTTGTTTAATTCCGTCATGTACGAATTAATGGGGGACTGTATGCGGTACTCTCAAGACGTCAATGTGGATCTCCTGTCTGTTGTAGGAGTGACTGATTTCGATTATACTAACTGCAAGTTGTTGTTTGGCAATTTCCAAACAGCATGGACAATGCCAGAGGCCATTTTACGCTCTGCTGAACATTGCGGAATGTGCTTAATGGCCTTTAGGTACAAAGTGACTTTGAAAGATTTCTGTAATCACATGGATTTCAATTCGGAAAACGAAGTTATTGGGGTTTTCGGCCGATCTGTGCACTTGGAAAGCCGCATCATCTGCTACGAAAGTGTAAAAAATGAAATAGAGCACTCTGTCTCTAGATATTAATCAATTTACGTCATATCTGGCCACACAGAAGCGTCTCTGATGCTTAAGTGTGTAAGACGACAGTGAGGACGGTCCTACTTTACGATAACGAAACAGTTGCTCATGTTGAATAAAAGAAATGTCTGGAGGTATCTGAGCATCGGTGTCTGTGGTTCGCTTGCTCGCATTGGGTGGCACCAACAAGTAAGCATTGGGGGGTTAGGAAGAGGGTATTTGGTGGTGACTGCCAAACGAGTTCTTTCATTGTTCAGTCCCTAACTTTGCACGTGCTTAGATGGCTAAATCATGTGTTGTGACCGCAAAAGACGCTTGGCCTGCAAATTTGTTCACTGCAAGAACTCTCGTACAGGTTGTGTTAAAATGGGACCACTAACAGATTTGCACGGCTGGCGTGTATTCACACACACTGGGTAACAAAAAGTTATCATTCGCCCTAGTGGCACATCCCCTATAGTGCGTATACACTATTCTGATAATCGCTTCTGGTTCATCGTCTTCCTGGCGTTGAAGCTTGCTCTTCAGTTCCCGAATAAACGCACCATATTACTCACAAACGAGGTTGCCTGTTAAACAACACATTCAGTGTGGATGCCAGCTAGTCGTCTGCCACACTGAGCACTCTTTGTCGATGCTGAGACCCACTGGCGTAAGGTGTGTGGCGGACGGATGATGACATGATGTGGGGAAACGGAGTCAATTCATCATCATAGACAACAATACATCAGTGGTTCACACTAATGCTTAACTGCCACATAGCCGTGAAGAAAAAGCAAACCCTATATAGGAAGAGAGAAGGAAAAATGAAGGGGACAGAGAGGGACCTAACTACGGAAAATAACTACGTCCATATTCAAACATTCAACATTCTAACAACTCCAGGGATTTCTCCGAGATCCAATGTTTGATCATTGCATGTACCCCCGTGCCGCATGCCACAGTACGAATGGCTTGTGTGATTTGGGTCCAGGAGTGATCAGGATCCTCGGAGTGAGAACTACTGAGGCAGGTTTCTAAGCTGGTTTGATGCTTATACTTCAGCGACGGTATTGTCAGTTTCTCAACAGCCAATCGTTGGTGTCGGTGAGGTCGTTCCTCAGCAAAAGTGAGTACAAAACGAAAACGTACCAGCGCATGATCTGAATCTAGGTACGTGCTCCAATAAGAACAACAGTCCTGAATGGAACCCCGCCACCTATAACTAACAGCTATGTGGTCTATCTGAGACCAGGTCTGACTCAGAGAGGGAGGGCGCCAAGTATAGCAATGACGTGCACGATGCCTAAAACTAGTGCTGGCTGGAAACAGCCTATGCTCAGCGCACAGCTGCAATAGTCGCCCGCCGTTGTCCGAGCAATGTGATGCTATCTCAAACCTTCCACCTAAACGAGATTCGGCCTCACCAAGACGGTCGACCTGGGCGTTCATATCTCCGGCCAGAACGACTATATCAGAACCACGTGTCGACCGGAAGAGAGCGGCTAGATCCGAATAAAAGAAGTCTTTTACGCCTACGTCACTACAGTCAGTTGGAGCGTAAGTAGACACAACGAAAAGATTTCTGACAGTTTTGCATCTAGAACTGACCCTAACAGAACCTGTCAAGCGGACGGCACAAAGTCTACTCTTAACATGAATCCAATCTATCAATGCGGCTGCGGCCGTCGTGATGAGGACTATACCTACTGCAGCCTGACCGGTAACGGCGGCCGGGGAGTCACCTGAAGTGTATAACCAGTATCGGGTAGAAAGTGCGGGTGCCGTTATTTCCATACGTTGACTACTGTCGTGGATTCTAGTCTCCCAGATAGAGGAAACATCGACATGTAGCGAGTCTAACGTTTGTGCGAGAGCAGCCTGTTGACCTATCTGTTTTAGAGTACGAACGTTGAGAGCAGCTATATCAATTTGCACAGGACAAGGGAGGTCTGGGACTGAATAGCGAGAGCTGGGACTTATCGGCACAGTATTACTATGATTAATCATATCTGTTGTGGGACCTGTAGAGAAGTTATCGGAATTGGGTTCGGGAGATGCCTGAGAGCTAAATTTGATAGGACAGTGAGGGAGGGGTCAGTAGTAGCATGTTTTCACCTATCCACCCTGCTGTATGCAGCAGATAGGACGACCCGGTTTATACTGCGAGACGGCCGATGCAGTATGGAATTGTTTATGTTATGAGGATTCGTGGTTGTGTGTGGGCTGAGATACTGCCAGGACGCTCTGACCTAGACAGAACGATTAGGGTTTTCAACCAAAGCCTTTGGCTCAAAAGCCTGTACTGCAAGGCAGCGAGTGGGTGGCGGTGTACCAGAAGTGGTACGTTTTTCGGGAAGGGATGTCAATCATCTTCCAGCACCCAACGTGGAGGACCAGGAGACTGTGGTTTGTCAGACCTCTACCTATTGGTCTGTCTGGTATGAGTAACTCTGTCCACTTTAGCCTGAAAGGTCATTGAGATGCGCAAGCCGTCACACTACGTCAAGGTCCAGTCTCACCGTGACGGTAATCACTGTATATCAGTTCCGTCCATCGCGCCGGGTACCTCGCGACTCGCATAGTCGGTGACTGGTGTCATTAAGCGAGATGATGGCTAATCGGATTCAGTGACGTGAATGTTCTCGTTTGTGAAGTGAGTGCACTTAATGACGCGGTGGGCAAGGCTAGCCGTGGAACGGGAGGATGTCTTATTGATGATGCCTTACTCCCGTTAATAGCTAGACTGTTCATTTACAAGTTGTAGACATCCTGATGTTGGATGTTTGAATGTAGACGTAGCTATTTTCATTATTCAGGTCCACTGCTGTTTTTCTCTCTTGTTGGCCAGGGCTTGCTTTTTCCTCCGTTCGTATAACAGTTAAGTACCAGTGATTACCGCTGATGCGTTGCTGTCTTTGATAATGGTGATAATGTTTGCCTGCTTGATGGTTACTTTTCCCAACCGCCCAACAATGTACCATTTTTAAAGACGTGACCAGAACTGCCGAGTGACTGCGTGCAATTTTCCGATGCACCTCGCCATGGGCAACGACACTTCAGTAGATTTTACTAGTACTTAGATGATAAGTTGTTCAAAGAAGAAACGTGGAACAGCCCTTGGTTTAGGTTTACAAGCTAACGGCTGAGTTGTAGAGGTGATAAGACTTGCAGGACAGCTTCTTTACTGACTTCATTTCTGCATTTAACCAAATATCTTTATCACACTGACTGTTCAATCACGCAACAGTGAAGCCGGCTAACTCTCCTGATGTTGGCAGCTAGATGCCAGGTGGATCATGACGTCTCGATTCCGGGAGACGAACACGATCTGCAATTCATAACTTGCAAGCATCTTAGTTCCGCTTCCTAAATCATTGTTTGACCATCCCATAACCTACGTGGACGCAACGAGGAGTGCATGGCGTGGCAACTCTTGGGTTGACAATGGCATGTAGCCTAGCCATCTAGTTCTTTCAGCCAGTCGTTTACTTGTCGGCAGCGAGCGGGGTATCTCGACTGAGAACCTTTATATTTTTCGAACGCACAGTGATGTCGATTTTTCGTTAATTACCCTCGCTATTATGTCAGACTGTCTGTTGGTGAGTGTTTACGCATGTGTTTGATGTGTCAGCCTTCTTTGGGTACAGTCGCTGTGATAGGCCAGTCCAGAGACGGATGCCACCAACCTCGTGTAGTCAATTCGTCGTAAGTTGAAGATGTTCAGGAATGGTTTCCTCTGCTGTAAATCGTACGAGTCTGCCAACTTTACGCTTGGGCGTAATAGGACACGCCGGTAGGCCTCTTTTTGCTAACTCATCGTGGAGTGATGATCAGTTGTCTCTGTTTCATCTATTGTTGTGATTAACATTACGAATGCAATCTTCTCAATTGCTGTTTGTGCCTTCCTCTGTGAATGCACACTATCCTTCAGCTTTCTATGCGTTGTATTTTTGCGTTAGATCCAATAGAAAATTTAACTGGTTTGGGCAAGTTCGGTGTGCGGATTCCTGGTCTATCTTCCACAACGACGGGTCAAAGTTCACCGGATTTCACGGTCCTTCAGACCGTTCGCACTGCGCTGTCTTGTCTTGCCGGTTTCCTCATAGTCTTTGTATCGGGCATGTGTATTATGCGATTTTGTGCTCCATGCAAACAGATCCAACCTAAACTGCGCCTGCTGGTTTCCTGTAGTCGCCGATATCACCCCTCAGGTCCGTCGCAGCAAAAACCACATGTTTGTCTGCCGTTCTGTTGTCATCATAAATGCCGCCCCTGCTCTAACTGGACTTGGAACGGGACGAATCCGACACAGGCCGCGACTAACCCGCAGTCCTCTCAGCCCAAAGTAAATCGGGATAAACAGTTCGACTGTCCGCTTGGTGAGATGGTTGGCTGGAACAAACATACGCCGGAATTGATCCAAATGGATCCGACTCTGACGAAGCCAAATAATGTGGACTTGGCAGAGTGGTCATTGATGCAGGTTGGTCACGGTTCATTGAATGTTTTTCTCCATTTATTCATTCGTTGATGACTGTTTCAGAGAACAGTGCATTTCTACGTCTGGGAACACTGTATGAAGGTCGATTTCCGTAATCAACGGTTTTTACTGTTCTCATCTTACGTTTATAATGGCACACTGCGTTTGATTTATGTGTGGAACAGATCACAGTCTGTTGAAGGACGGGGGTGTTGATATATTATTACAGGTGCTACTCTTGTCCAGTGTGTAACATGCAGCTATCAGCGCGGAGTGATTCACGTTTGTTTGGAGTTTTAAGTAGTTTTGCGATGACTTTGCTAAGAACGTGTCTCCTTTGCAACCGAGCTGATGCAACAACTCATCCGAGAGCGGAGCAATGTTTCTGACGTCAGCTCAGCTACTGAAGCCACCGGAAGGATTCAGAACGAGCGTCATTCCCAAATTGCCTTAACTTTACTCCTTAACCTTTGTATCCCCCTCTACAAACCCTTGCAAGGCTGAGCAGATGTTTCCTTGGAGATGATACAGTGTTGCTGGTGATGATGGGTTCCCGTAACCCCAAAGCCCACACTGTGAACAGGTTCACCACATCTGACATTCGAGAGTCGGCTTTTTCCTACTGATTACAACAAAGTCTGTCAAACAGATTGCCTCCAATTGTACCTATGGACATTTATATGGTTTTCTGACGTCACTTCCGTTTTAATAAGCTTAATTTTTACATGCTATGAGCGAACCGATGTAAAAAGGTCGTAATCGAATAAATTCTTGCCTGTCGACTGAGACGGAATTCATGCGATTATCACTGTACATCTGCTAAACAATAGCTATTCGTGTATTGCGCTTCATTTAACCTTAGGACGACCAAGACAATTCAAACTTCTTTCCTAGCCTTCGTTTACAAACGTATATTACTATACAGCTGAGGTTCGTACGTGTATGGCACCACAACCTGTCGAGACATGCAAACGATTAAAATGTGTTGGCAAATTGAGGGTGAATGCCACATGTAACAGTCCCTCCGTTCACAAAATGGGTGACTCTGGGTCGCAGACCGAGGGGCCGCGTGATTCACAGTCATGCGTTCGCGCCAACCTACTGTACGGTCGATGATGATGAGCATCAGTATGTAGAGGCCAGTCTTATAAACCAGTGCAATCCCAACGACGGACGTAAGTACATTGTTTGATTGTCACGCTGAATTTTGCAATTGATGCCTGAATTGGAATCCAGGTTTGTAGGATGAGATATCAATGTCATCCGAATCAATAAGCCACGTCAGAAACAATGATGCTATTCCCGTCATCGGATGATATTGATGGTCGTTCAGTGATTTCACCAGACAGGAACAATCGTACAGCAGCACCTACTCTTGAATTTCGTTAAACGGTCGGCTTATATTTCACTGCCTACACTGCCTACAGATTTGCTGTCTAGGATGATGAGTTGTCACTGTAGGGCTGACATACACCGGTCAGCATAAGTGACACTGGCTAACGGACATCCTTGTTGTCTATGCAATGCAGTGACTAGTCGCATTCATTGCCGGTAGTAATTTCCAGGTATAAGATTGGAAATTCCGTGCAGTTGACTACCGTGTGACTTATTTTGCGTCCTTTCAAATGACGCACACCAATATTTAGTTTTCTAGGTGCCTGTACTCAAATCAGTCCGTTGTTATTGCCGGTGTGTCACGAATCCCGGTACTTAGAGAGCCAAGGCGCTGCTCCCACAGCTAAACGTAGGACAGTACTCTACAACTCGGTCGTCCTTGGCATCAGTGGAGTGTTTCACTTAAATTTAGGGGTCACATTTATAGAAATACAATTTGAACAGCTTTACGTCACTTTGAGAAGCTATGAAAACTCATGGTTAACAATGTGAAACGTCAATAAGCGAAACTGTAATTGATTTCATGTATCAAAATCAAAACTTTTGAACACCTAAGTCATTGTGTGGTGTGAGTCTTGTACACGTATCGCGTCTCCGGATTTGAGTCTGCCGTGACCATGTGTACGATAAGTATGGTTCAATGGTGGCCGGGGAGCTGCATGCTGCAGACGAATTCACTCCAGCAAAACATATCTGGATTCTGTGGCCAAAAAATATCGTCTGGGCTATAGCTTGTATGCGCTATTGCGATGGCTTTAGCCGACACGATGGGGCTTTGTAAGTGCTGCGAAAGGCAGCTTTAGTACAGTTAGAGTCTACCAGATGGGTAATTGCACTAATGCCTGTTTTGTTAGTCCCACTGCCGAGCCACGCCGGATTATGTTGCTTGATCCGTTTAGGTAAACAGCTCGTCACCTGGCGTAAGTAGTCTGTTGTGCTACAGCAGGACAATGATTACACAAGCATCCGTTGGTCATGGACAGGTAGTTTATCTTGCAGGTTCACGTCCAACATTGTGCTAATGGTGAACCACCTTTGTCACGGGTCTACTAGAAACGCTTGTCTGAGCGCTTGGTAAAGGCAGCGGTTGACTGATTCGGTTGCCAGGTCGCCTCGAAATACACGCTGCCGAAACGACGTTTCTCGGCAGTGAGAATGCGCCAGTGACTAGCCATGGTAATTATATTAGATTCCAATATGATGCAACCCGGGTGTCTGCTTTTCGAAGCACATTATCCGTAAAATGCAGCTCATCTATGGTCTCTACGGAACAGATCCCTCGTGGTCTACTCATTAAGCAGTGAATCAGGTTTTGTTTTTCCATAAGGGGCACAAAACGGTGAAAATGCATATACTGACCCATCCATATGGGTTTCTCGTAAACACGCCTTTCAAGGGTTTTGGCACTTTTCATTGCCATTTGTAGAACCGAAAACATTCCACCAATTTCCGTCTCCGGAATAAATGCTAGAGATGGATGAACGTCATTAAAAGTTTGTACTAACCGCACGACATCAGCGTTTTCAGGTAGCGCGACAAAACTGTCGTCAGCATATGTACAACAAAATGGTGTGTCTTTGATTATTGTCTATAGTTTGGTGTTTCTAGCCTTCTCATAAAGGTGTCCGTTAAGAGTAGACCAATAGGGGATCCCTTTACTACACCATCTATGTATGTAGAACTCACCTTTGAACTGGAACGTATATATTGCCGCCGCTGATAGAAACACGGTTAATGTCGGACAGTAAACGTTTGGAAGTAAACCGTTTTCGTCAAAATAAACGGGGCATTGTTAGCGTCGACTGACTAGCGCATTCATTGGTCGGCTGAATGAGACAGGATCGACGCTTGAAATAGGAAACGGTAAACTAGGGTCTGGTTATTTTGTAGTTTCTTCAGTGGCTGTCTAAGTAAGCCGAGTGTGGGTAAGTAACTCCTCTAGTGTTGACGAGAAATAACCCAGCTGAAGAAGCCCTGATGGTGTACAGAAATGATCTGACAGAACAGTCAAACGAACGAACAAATGACTTCAGCAAAGTACGGAATGACTGACAGCTATACTCACTACACCAAACTGGATAGTCTTCAGATTAATCAACGTTCACGGGAAGGAACAGTGTTGAAGGAGATAATGTATCGTTCGTGATGAACTTAACTTCGTGTTGATGAGCTAAAATAAGCGTGCGTGTTACGGTGGTGATAATTGGCACAGTTCACTCGACCAACAAAAGGAGCAGACGGCGAATTGTCGAAGACCGTGCGACAAGTATGTTTCGAAACGGTAACGTGGTCATACAAAATAAGAGAAAATAGCAATTGTGTACAATGCATACTGTACCCCCCAACGATGTATCCACTGTCTGTTAGGAACTGTCCGTCTTTGTTCTGTAGCGGAACGAAAAATGAAGGAACGGTGTTACGAAGCTATATGCGATAACTCACGGTAATCGTTCCTAACAATTTTCGCCACTCTAGGTCCGGCGTAGTTCGGAAGAGGTTACCTCTTGAGTGATGAAGAATTTCCAACGTATCCGGTTCCTCTAGTCTGCTGAAATGGACGTTGCCACAGTTAGAATATGACAACGACCGTGTGAAAACAGGAAACAAGGCGCAAAAGGACGGCGTGGTGTATTGTCTCAACCAATTGACAGTCAGTCAGACGTAAGAGTGATGTGCAGAGACTACAGTTTCTGTGTAGTTTGGAACATGTTGATTTTCCAAGTCACTTTCACTAGATTTTTGTTACATCTATTTACTCACTCATAGAACTGTTTACACTCGACTTCCGTGTGGTTCTGATTTTTGGATTGACGTTCGTAGAACCACTACAGTTTGTCTCTCAAGTGACCTTTCAGTCGATCAGTCGCTAGATTCCTTTTCCCATGCGTTTGTTTTGCAATCAACTTTTCTAGCGTGCTTCTGGTCACCACTCCAACAAATAGATTGATTCTCTTCCAGTTGTTACTGCCACCGCACTTATTCCCTACGTTTCCAGCCTACTAATGTCTCCGTGGGTGGTGGTGCACTATATATGGCTTATATTTGCACGCACTTGTTTGTCAGTCGTACGGAACTCATACAACAAATCCATAGTGTGGATCAACACGACCGCACTTTTGAAACCTAGTCTGAGTGGCAATAAGTAATTGTAGCTATTTTCCCAAACTGTGCCAGTCCACTTACCCTATTGCAGCAGGTTATTACCGTTGATGGGGAACCGTTAGGAAACCTTACTTTATGGATAACAAAGGATACACGGGTTATTAGACGTTCGACTTCAGTGCATGTGAGTTGAGCAGACTGGACAGCCACTGTCAGTATTGGTTATCGACCGGGTCTTGTAAACCGAGTTTTCAAATTCTGTCCATCAATCAGGTTACTCCGATTGAGACGACTCTGGTGTGTGCACGCTCGTGGGTTGTATGCAGTTTGGTGAACCACACCTCAGTTGTTCTATGCGTACGCTGTACACTTACGAATGGCTCTCGTATGAACCAAGCTTGGATTGATGGTCGTTATTTCCATTTATGGAGAGCCATTTCCGTAGATCGCATAGATAGCATATTCCCCTGAGACATGCACTGGAATGAAGATTTTAGACGCCTGGTTTTTCTGGGCGGTATGTTATTGCACGTAATTTTCCGTTCAACAACACACAGCACGGTTCAGCCAACATGACACATCAATGTGAACTCTTCAAAAATTCTGCTTACAGAGAATAAAATAAGACACCCTTTTACCAAAACAGTATAACACCTTCACCCGCCTTTATCACATTGTAAGCAGTTGTTTTATCTAGCCTTGTTATGAGTCCCTCCACAAGTTTTCTATAAATACCGAGTCCCATTTATTCATGTCACATAAATATCCTTATATCTGTGGTCGAGGTTATTAGATGGTGATTGAAGTGTCCTGTGTTTAGCGTCTGAGTACTATCCACCAAATATTAGCTAATTTATAAGACAAGCTAACTCACCTGCTCCTCGCTTCGTGGGTCGTGAGTTTAGTGTTTTGCTTCTTCCTGAACCAATTGATTTGCCATATGCGTCGGATCACATGATTGTATTCGCCGGTAGCAGTCAATAGAAGACCGCATGAGCCAAACGGACCACAATATAAGATGTTGGTTGGTGCTAGTGTAGCGTAAATACGCACATGGTAGTCCTCCTTTAGAACCACGCGGTCGTTGTCAGCATTCGTTGTCTATTTGTGAGACTTACGTACTCAGTTCAACCCATATCTGCGCAGCACCACTTCATTTAGAGAAGTACGTACTCACGCTACCTCAGTTCTGGTGTACTTTTCTTAATCGTATGCGCTTTTAATAAGATTAGAAGTATCATGCAACTTGCGTTTTGACCGTCTTCTGGATGTTTTGGTTTACACAGTATTAATAACTGGAACCGTTTGCTTCGCGACAAACCATGTTAGTATTAATCATCTAAGTTGAAAGTGATCTTGTTTTGGCAACGAAAACATCGATAACAGCAGCAGCAGCCGAAACTAGTCAACTTGTTACCAGTGAGACTATCAGTCTTTTTGAAAAAATATACTCTAATCAACTCTGTTACGTTTACAACGCAGACAGATTTTAATTGTCACAAAACTTTCATTCGACCTGATCATCAACTGTACCTTCAAATCTTGATTCAGCGTTACTGGGGCATTTTTCGAACTGAGTCCTCCGACTAGGAAGATGCCTGGAAAATTTACCTCCTGTTACCTCCTGGTAAGATCCAGCACAATAAAGAGGTATATTCCAAAGGAGCACTATAGATACGATAGAAATGAATTTCTGCTGTGTCAGCGGAACTTATAAGCAAGCGTCAACTGATCACCTTTGGTTCCGAATACGACAAAGACGGTCGTAAACTGAGACGGGAACTTATGAAAAACCTGTATAGCAACCGTGAGACTTGCTTCTGAGCACAAGGCGAAAAGACGAAGAAGGCATTTTTTAACAGGGGATAACCGTTTGTTGCTTTGCGTGATTCCTGCTTTCAGTCGCCGTCGGATAGATGTTAGTGAGGCTATGTCTGAGAAAGATTGCTTCACGAATTTACAACCCGTCGCCGCGATTTAAGAAATTGGCTGAAGACTTTGGGGGAACAGTTCAGTTGGCTCGAGCCAGCTTATTCAGCTGCAGATTATGGAAGTTATGTGGTCGGTTATGACGGTTTAAACGATCCTCTGTCAAAAACTGAGGTGGCTTTGGGCTTAGATTATTGGAGCTTAGTAAAACCCAAGTCCGAACCCTCTCTCTGCAGCACTTCCTAAAGATGGTGATGAGACATTGTCATCCGAACTCGTCACACCCTTCCGTCCCACATAGGAGACTGAAGAGAGGTGTCTCATGATCGGTGCTCATCAATAGTTATTCTCATTTTCAAAAAGCCGCCAAGAAAACCTCAGGGATATTAACCTTGTCTCTGACACACCCAAGCCACTCACAGGTCTCATATTGAGACGGCTTCTGGAACACAAAGAGTACCGTATGAGACAAGAACAAGTGGGCTTCAGGTCTGCTATAGGGTGTATCGATCATATTCTCATTTTGCGGCCGATACTCTTTTTCCCACCTAACGGTCATAATGTATTTGGACCTAAATACTGCTTGACACGCTTCATGGGATTGTCTGCATCGCAGAGAAATCTCTGTGAGCTGTGTCAGCATGTTGAAATCTTTTTTTGCACACTGTGAGCGCAGATTGTGCATTTATGAGCAGCTATCTCGAGCACTCTCGATGCCAAGTGGTGTTCGTCGGGAGTGTCTGATCTCCGCTTCGTTTTCAATTTCGTGGTTGACGATGTTCCAGAACGAGCACTCTAAAGTTCCGAGGATCCCGAAGTGGAGCATCCACCGGGTAGCAAACTGACTGATATTGAGCATGTGGACGAAACTGTCTTATTTGACTCTTCTGCGGGGACCGTTTGTACAATGTTGGTCGGATTATGTGGTATGATTGATCTGTCTGATAGGCACTTTGCACCTTCGAAGTTTAGAGTGTTGCGACGAGGATGGGTTATCAATGACCCTGTCTTTGTTACTGCTGGCAGATCGACGGAGACTGTCGCTCGTTCCACGTGCGTGGCTAGTGTCATCACTTTAGTCTGTAATACTGCTGATGAGGTGTCTACGAGGTTAGCGAAGGCACGAGTGCGTTTGCCAGCCTACGTCACTTGGGGGTGTTGTGAAAGTGTCCATTTGGCAATAAATGCAGAGTTTACACTGCGTGTGTACACTCAGTTTTACTGTGTAGATCAGAGGTGTGGCCCATTCATGTGGTAGGTGCATGTAGACTCGGTATTTGGGCTGTATCAGATGGGTTTATTTTGTGATCGACGTGGCAGTGCGTCGGCTTGTGTTTGGGAAATGTGCAATTTCGCAACCGACAGTCGGGGTAGTGGAAATGCGTAATTTTCTCTGTTTTGGTCATGTGTTGCGTATGCGGACGGAGCGTCTGTGGCACCGCGCATTGTTCATTGTGGATGGTGGCGGTTAGAAGAAACCGCCAAGCAGTTTCAGGCTATGAAAGCCGTGGTCGTTTTTTTGCTGAGCAAGGTTGGTGTGTGCCATCTACCTGGTTGATGAGTTCCTGACCATCCAAATCGCACATCGGGAATATTCTCTGTCATGAAATTATGTCGCAGTCAGTGGCTAGCTTACATCTACAACCTTGTTGACTCTTGTTCTTCCTGGAACTTAATTGCGTATGCTTGTGTTCTCTTTCCCTTCATTCTTCTCTGCATACTCGTACTGTGCAACTTCGTGGGCCACTACCAGGTCCAACGTGACTTAGTCTATGCGTATTCGAAAGCCTCCCCATTATTGTGTTACTTATTAAACTGAGCGGTAATCAGTATTAATATATGTTCAAGATAGGTTGATTTTGATCAGTCTCATCTTGCTTTAAGTTGACTTTTTTGCTTGTGCCAAGTATCGTTCGCATCAAGGAATATAACCATTTGGTTACCTTTTACATGGAACTGTTACTTCAGTCTCATCGTTCCCTGTTAATGGTAAGTTTGGTTAACGGGTAACTTACTGATTAGTAGCCACAATATCTGCTTTATCTTCTCCCTGTTCCCACAAGCTCGTTTTGACCCATTAATGCACGTTCTTGTTCTACCGTTTGTGTTGCCTGTGTCGACTTTTCTTCGATCTACCCTTAGGGCACTCTGCTCATTGGTTTTGCAGCTGGCATTCCTGCTAATCTCGGAAGACCGTAAACCACTGCGTCTTTGAACCTAGGTTGTGGTAAATTATACCGAACTCCTGTGTGTTGCATGAGCTGCTGAAACGATCGTAACTAAGCACTGTGACACTTCTTTGGGTGGGAGTTACCTCGAATTTCTCACAGACTTCAGCCCGTTCTTGTGCTTAAAGTGAACTCTGTTTGCAGTAGCTGACTCACTGCTAATTGTTTCCAGTTCTTCGTGCAAAGTCGCAAGATTTGTTCAAGCGACCGGGCAACCCATGAATGAATATGTTGTGTTATTGTTGGTTGATCCGTGCTGGCTCACTTTGTATCTTCGTATTCTAATTGGTGCTTGGCAATTCTTAATTGCTTTCAGAATCTTGTCCAAATGTGCCACCTGGATAAGCGACTCGGACGCGGCCGTTTCGCCGACGTATGGCTTGCCTATTTACCCCACTCGTTTCTCTTCGAGCCATTCAAGTTCTGGTCCGATCCCGCAATCCAGGCCACTTCACCAGTCACGTCGAACCTACCACCTAAGGGCAGTTGTTCCGTTCGTTTGGCAGATGAGAAAGTGTGTCCGGTGGAAGCGCCCGCGCAACTTAACAGAAAGTCAGAAGTCTCCTTCGCAAACTTCGGGGAACTCGCGACGTGCAACAACGTTTACCAGTATGCCTTTATTCTTTGGTTGTTTTTTTTACATCATGGTGGTGGACACGAAAACCGAACATTTTGGGTTATGGCTACTACATGGCATTCCCAAACGGTTTCGTCTTGAACACGGATCGGTTGTTTCGACAAACGTAACGCTGTCTTACCCGTTGGGTTTAAGTGATAAAACGGAAAAAGTTTCGCCAACAGCTGCGATGATACGGGCGATTCCTTTTGGCTCGTGTTGAAGCTGTGCTCCGTCCATTACGGTTGCCAGATTGTCATTGCCTTGACAGTTTTCTGTATTTATTTGGAATATATTACGCTCATGATATAGATTGACGACTACTCTGTGGAATGGGTACGAGAGGACTACATCTCGCAACGAGACTAATTTTTGATCAGTTTCGTTAAACTATCGCCAACAATCTGGGTAGTATTAACGTGTACACTTTTTCCATGGTGGAGTTTGGTAGAATCCGCATCCCCTGAAAAAGTCATTGGACTAATTACGTTTGGTTGCCTACTATGTGTGTATCGATCAGCACTTAACACCCACACGCCGAGTGATGTCATGAGCCGAAATTCGAACTCATATCTTCATGTTTCTCAACAGGTCACTTGATAGTAGCTTTATCCAACTGAGAAGAGGAAAAATTCTTGCACATTATAGTCCACGAGAGATCGATCTACTGCAAAAATGTGGTGAGCATCATTACTCAATGAACACCACATAATGCTAAAATGTTAAGCAAGGGAGTGCACATGTGCTGTATCAAGACTAGACAGGACTGTAACTATTCAATTGGGACTCAACAGTGTCATGAATGCGAGCAGGTTTCAGATCTGGTCGCAAGTTTATCCACTATACTTTCTTCTTACAACAGGCGCGGATGAATCGGCACTCATTTTCTCAGCCAGTCTCCGCCCTGATTTTTTCTGAAGACTGATTTCGACTCGGTTGTCTGACTTGCTCTCTGGGTCCGTCTTTATTGTAGAGGTGCTGGAATACGATGTACTAATTTGTTAAACTCATTGTATGCCCTGCCGCGGGTGCTGGGTACGCATTTATTGTCAACTATCGCATATCTCATCTAATCCAAGTGGCGTTCAACAGGGGGTATCTGGTCTCTCTTCTCTCCAATTACGTGGTGCGTGATATTCTTTAGCGACCACTCACTGGCTCCACGGATCTTGGATTGGAGCTTCTCCTCGGTATTAAACTGGCTGACACTGCATACACGGACGACTTACTTATTTCTGCAGACAACGTACAGACCATGTTAAATCAATTAACTCACACTGCTGTTCGGTGTGGTATACACTTTGAACTTTCAGAGTACGTCGCAAAATTAGATTGACGCTGATCTCACCTTTGCCGTTGCAGATGATGGTGCATTCGCTAACCTTCGTCATCCATGGTATCACAAAAATGTCCGGCTTTGATTTAAAGGGTAGGTATATAACGCTTATGTGCGTTTGATATTACGGTGTGGATCAGAGTCGACGCTCGTTCAACTTTGAACTGTTTACAAGCTCTTGGTATTCGACCATCGCTGTCTCCGCCAGTTAGCCTGTAATATGTGGGCTGTTTGTTTGATCAGCGGGACAATCTATCGATGGTTGAGAAATAGTGAAGACCGCGACTGATAACGGAGGTTGTTCTGCAGTCTGTGTTGGCTAGGAGAACACCTGCTGCGCCACTCATTATTCAGTGCGGCTGCCGGCGGTTGGACTTGATCGCAAAGCTGTCAGGCAAAGACACGTCCGTAGGCTGTGGGAACTCTGACCGTTCTTTTCAGCGTGGTTGATGGATGACGCCTACCAGGTCGTGAAGTGGCCGACTATCCACATTGTAGTCTGGAAACGCCCTTGAACGCGACACTGTGTCGTATTCAATGGAGAGTCTTTGTCCGTGGGGTTTGTGACCCTGTTTCTTAGTCTTCATGAATTTCCGCTGTTCTATTCTATTTATTTGCCTTTTTGTTCGCATGTTTATTTAATCTCTCATTTCACGGACTACCCTTAGGAGCAAGGATAACGAATAAGGTAGATGGTCTAGCCTGGACCGTTCGAAGCCGGAAAGGTAGGGAATAAAACTCTTTCCTATCTGATTTCTAGCTACTTATCACTTCTTAGCAAGCCTTAATACGACGTTTGTATATGATAAGGTGTGCTGCTGTTCTCACGTAACGTCTCTAACATTTTCGTCCCGAATTTGTTCCGTTCAACGTCATAATCTTCTCTGGATCCAGCCACTTATGTTCTGATTTTTCGGTCCATAATGGCACTTCTGTCGCACTCGCAGTTTTTCGTCATAATGTGTAACCTCCAAGTAGCACAAGCAACGCTATTTCGCGTTCTGTTAATTACTTCGGGATGCGCTTTGCAGCCTCAAAGTGCAAAGTGGTTCCGCAAGATTGCTGTGATCACGTAGAGTCAGTGTTAGATAATGAAGTCATAGAGGTCGTTGACCGGTTTGTATATCTGTGAGGCTGCATCGACGGTGGCGGAGGTGTAGAGAATGAGATAGAAGCGCGTATCTTCAATTATAGGGCAGTATTCGCTAAACTGAGGCACCTATGGTGACAATGAGCTATATTTCTGAGGCCTGAGTGTCGCGTGTATCAGTCAACAGTGAGGGTTGTATTGCTTCAGAGCAGCGGAACTTTGCCACTTAGGGTAGAAAACGTGGACCTTGCTCAGGTCTTTGACGACCGGTGTCTGCATTCAATCGTTCGCATCGGGTGGTACCATCGAGTAAGTAAGGAAGAGGTTAGGAGGCAGTTATTTGGTAGTGATTTCCATCTGAGTCCTTTTTTTCACTCCTTACGTTCGCACAGACTTAAATGTTTAGGTCATGTACTAAGGATGCCAGCTAGTCGCTTGTCACACCGAGCCCTGTTTGTTGATGCTGCGACCGACTGGTGCAAGGTTCGAAGTGGGTAGATGATGACCTGACGTAGACAAATGAAATTGTCCACAAATAGTTTGGTTGCTGTAGATCGGGTTCGTCTCCCGGTCTGGGTACCTCGTGACTCGCATAGTGGGTGGTTTGAGGCGTTAGGTGATATGACGGCTAATCGGATTCATTGGTGTGAATGTTGTCGCAGTTCGTCCGACTTGTCTGTGAAGTGAGTGCACTAAATGACGCGGGGCAGTGAAAGCCCTAAGTAAATGTTGTTTTGCTGATGACGCCTTACTTTCAATTACATTCCGGTTTTTTGTTTGCAAGGTGTAGGCACCTTGATGTTGAGTGTGTGGCCGTTGAGCATCAGTGTGAACCGCTGATGTAATGCTGTCTTTGATGGTGGTGATGATGTTGATAATGAATGTGAAACGGCTGTTTTCGGTAGTGTTATTTGGAAGTTAACATTTGGGACACTTAAACCTGATACTTGTTGATGTGTGTATATTCTCGCTCTGTAGAGGTTTCTTCACAGTTCGAGAGATTCTAGTCTACCACTTCTTACTGCCGTTGATAATGACTACGTGTTTCCGATCACGTTGTTTTTTCTGTCTGTTTATCACAACAGGAACAACAATGCCTCAGTGTTGGAAAGAGAAACCCTACTGTCTTCCGAAAAGCCGTCTCGGACTGATAAGTTGCTGCTCGACAGTACGAAACACCTGAGTGGCAGTTCCGGTTCCGTCACACATCTCTCTCAAAAGCGACATCCAGTCGCAGTCAAGGTGTTTGCACCAAGCGAATTCCGAGCATGGTCCTCAGAACTTTCTGCTTTTCGGGCGCTGCAGGACCCGGCAACCTGGACTCGGTCGCCTTTGCACACAGATCTGCACTCCGTGGTCAGCTCGCATCCTAATCTGATTGGCATGCTTGCGGCGGCAATAGTGAGTTGAAATCCGATGTTTATTCTCCCTCCAATCCATCATAACCACCCAGCACTCGCATCCCATTCTGTTTGTCTTGCATGCACGCGCTGCATACATCAGCCTAGACGCTGTTGAGTTTCATGTCAAGTTGAACATCACTCACTTCGTCACAGCTTTCGCATTCATACAACTTTCTAGGCAACCTTCCGGAAAGAAGCGCTAGGTTCCAGTCTCGTCCTTGTTAGGGTTCATCAGTGGTGCATATTCTTGTCAGGTTTGTTGAGATCGGCCAGTTCGACCTGTCTCTGAAGTGTTAATCGCGAGGTTATGCACGAGTTAACAGGACAGTCACTATGCCAAGTTGCTGTGTATCGAGGCAGTCGAGCAGCCTGATCTCCTACTCACAAGCGAGATTGGTTGGGCGTTCAGATGGGACATTTCGGTGGTGCTTAGTCTGAGGTCAGTGGCACAGTGGTCAGCATAGTTGTCTCGCGAAGGCGTGGCCGGAGTTCTACTCCCGACCATGGCGAGGATATGCACCACTTACTAGCTCTAACAAGAGCGAGACTCGAGTCTCGTGCTTTTCGAAAGGGGTTGTCTGGAAGGTCTATGTGAATTCGAAGGCTGCGATCAAGTTTGAGTGTTGTTCAGCTCAAATTAAACCAAATCCGCGGTTATCCGTCAATGAATTGTTGAACTTGTCAGCTGTCATCGTGTCGCGTCTGTTTACTACTATCAAACGACGCACATGCACTTATTTTAGAAGGTCGATCAAAGCAAATCTCCAGTCTTGTTGACGAACTATTTTACCTCATTTAGTGTTCTTCCTGCACGCAAAACAAAACCAATCAACCACGTTGAACTTTGGTTGATATTAGCAGCGGTGTTTTAGTGACTTAGAGCTGAATTAGGTTAGGTATGATACTGTGCTGACACAAACTCATCTTAATCTTCCGACTATCCCATAGTTGGATTTCGATTTGCGGCTAGCGGATTGGTGAGTCCAGCTAGGCTACAAAACAGGATCATAATTTAACTGTACAACTTTGTTCCGCTTGCGTCTGCTCACTTCCTGGTCACCCTATACGGTAGTGCTTCAAAACATCCTCTGAAGGATCGTTTTCTTGGACTCAGTTTCGACCTCGACCATTTCATACAGGTCACGGTTCACCGTAGATATGCAGATTAGCGAGGCATGTGACCGGACAGCTGCGAGAATAGAAGAGTTTGTTTTTGTTGTCACATTTGTCGTGTAATGCATTCAATTGACCTTGCCTCACTGACCGCCGTTGGTTTCTTAATGAGGTGACGTATG
>QNGE01003689.1:15166-30360 GCA_008508345.1 Paragonimus westermani | reverse complement strand
ACGAGATTGCTGGCCACTATTCAGCTAACCACAAATCAAACACGGTGATCCGTTAAACTCCAGTTGATGGCTTTGTCATTTGGACTCTGATTCAGTTGGAATCACAAACTCCATTCGATTTGTGGTGCGATGGTGTGGTTTTTGCCTAGTTATCCGAGATTCGTGTTTCTAACAAGTAAGCTATCATAATCATATGAACTTTTCGATTGATTCTCATCGTATTTTGGCCAAAGTTCCTCAGTGGGGCACACCATCGCGAGATATGAGCTTGAACCCAAGAACTCATTTGTGCATGGTTACTACAGCCCACTTGGCTGGTACTCAAGCTCCTACTGAATAGACTGCAGCTACGTTCGCCTCCCAGACTGGGGATTTCGTGACTCACGGAGTCGGTTGCTGAAGACCTTAGGTGAGATGGCGTGAATGTTGTCGCAGTTCGTCCGACTTGTCTGTGAAGTGAGTGCACTAAATGACGCGGGGCAGTGAAAGCCCTAAGTAAATGTTGTTTTGCTGATGACGCCTTACTTTCAATTACATTCCGGTTTTTTGTTTGCATGGTGTAGGCACCTTGACGTTGAGTTTGTTTGGATATAGACGTAGCTATTTTTAGCAGTTAGGTCTCTTCCTGTCCCATTCTTTTTTCTCCCCTCTCTTCCTCTCCATGGTTTGCTTTTTCTTCTTCTCCCTGGTCGTGTGACCGTTAGGCATCAGTGTGAACCACTGATGCAGTGCTGTCTTTGATGGTGGTGATTGCGATGTTGGTTATATTTCCTGGCATAAGTGCCATTACCTCGAACCTGGCGTGGAAGGAGCACGGTCTGCACTTTCGCTGGCTGAGTTTTCCGGTCATGTGATGTGAATAAGGGAAACTGTTACTGCTTACTCCTCTGCATCAACACTTCTAGGGTACTTGGTTCCGCGTGCGAATTATCCATGATAATGGCATTCAGCGCCCTGATCATCAAACATCACGTGAGGGTTCGCGTTTTATCTAGCGGAACAAAGGCTTCAAGGCGAACGTACTGACCATTGCATGTCTGCTTCCTGTACTTTGTTTGTTAAATTAAGTCTTCCTTTTTCACTAAGCCAATACCCGAAAAACCTATTTGGTCGCTGTTGTCTGACTTCTTGACTAACTTAACACTGTTAAAACTGACAACACTGTTCCTGTTGGAATCCCTGTTGATGACAAGAGTTGTCTACGTAGCGTCCATAAAATATGCACTGTTCATCGACTGCACCCAATTGATAATTCTACAGTTTGCCCATGGAGCCCATACGCGGGACCATTACCACTCCGTCTGTCATTGGATTTCATTGTTAAACAGAAATTGAACCTTGCTATTACAGTAAATCAGAAGTTCTTTCACTCCATCCCTCAGCATGCCCACATGTCTATTGTTACGTTCGACATAATCAAATAGGTTGTCAATTGTCTCTTATAGAGGTAAGTTCCTAAAGGACAAAGCGACCTTGAGTAAGAACATTCTTCAGTGGTTTACGTTTAGTTCTTAGATTACATTGATGAATTGCAATGTGTCCCGGGTGTTGTAATTTGCTGGTTCACACGAGCCATTTCACCAGATCACAGTAGAACGAATGGCACTTATTCAAGGTGGATCTTTCTACAAGAAGCGTTTGTACAGAACAACCACTCTCCGTTTTATTCGGAAGGCGACGCAAGTGGTCAAGCCGAATTCTAAGTCATCTGTTAGTAAAAATGTGCATTTATTAGTCTATCCTCCATGGAGGTTCTGTGACCGAGGTCACCATTCGACTGTTCCAAAGTCAATCAAAACAACTTAGCGTACAGTCTGATTGTGCGTGAGCTGCCATTTAATCCCCGTCATCATATCACACTTCGTAAATGAACTAGCTACTGTATGTACTCATATTTTTGCTTGTATCGAGCGCCATACATCGATCGTACTACAAAGCGATTTCTGATGGGGTACGGGAACATCATTCTGGGTGTTGGAACAGTGGTGTGATTCAAATGGGTCCTAGCACGTTTATTCCTCATAGGACTGGCTGTAATCATTCTGTCAACAAGAAAGGTGCTTTTCATATTGTCTACCGAGTACCAATAAATCTATCCAAAATGGGAAAATTTGGAATCCTGACAGTTTTCGAAACCAGCAGTATTCGTCTACACAACCCCAACCTCTGCGTTCAGAAAAAGTTCGTGTGGTTACTTGACTTCACGTTGCCCGCGGTGAGCCGGACTCAGCTTGCAAGTGGTTTCACAACTGCCAACAAACACACAATCCGCATCCCCTATTAGCCGACTTTTGTTGTTGTTAGCCCAATGAATAAACAAGGAAAACACATCTTGTTTGCTACCTCATTGTTCTCATGCCGTCTCTCTATCTATAGAACTAAATGATTGTGAGGATAAGTGACTGTGTATTTAAATCCCACGTTGATTCATAGTTTCGTACAGACTTGAGCTATTGCATTTTTAATTAGTCGTATTCTTTAGGCCACGTTCACCTACGCCATATCACTTCCTCTTTTGAAGTCATTAGTTGTACGAGGGAAATCTGAAATTAACCTGCAGATGATATCATCAGTCCTCGTATTTGATCAATCCAACTTCCGGAGAACAGTTCTTGTAGCTGACTGTGTTGACGGCTGTCGCTACAAGTTCCGTCTGAGGGAGACCAAAATTATCCAAAGGCATTTCTTTTACTCCAGGGGACTGTTCGTGGATATCAGTGGGATGTAGGTGGTTGGTGTAGCCTTTCCGAACTTCCGTTCCGAATTGAACTTCTAAACTCATGTTACCCGGCTTTCTTTAAATGCTACCCAAAGATCGTTTGGCAAAATTGTTACGCGTCTACGAAATATCGCCTGCAGCCGTATCCCGCATAGTCAACGTCAGATGCACTCCTTTTAATTAAGCCTGTTCCTGAAAACTAACCATCCACGCCTCTGCAGTTATCGCCACTTCGGCTCCTGATTGAAAAATACAAAAGGGACCTCACCGTAAGCTGTCATGGCTACTGAATGTGAAAGCGAATAGTTGATACGGACAACTCCTTCCGATTAACTCCGGTCAACGCGATTCACTAAAGACGATAACTAGGTGCACTCCGAATAAGCAGTGTATTCAACTGCGAGACGCTTTGTGAATTCAAACGGAAAGCCTATCTGTACCTGTAGAAATAACCTACCCGGGGACCACTTGAGCATACAGGATATATTTGAGTCCCACATTAAACCGATTCCCCCAAACGGCCCGAGACATGGAAATTATGATCAAAGAATCGTGTTATTCGGGTCAGGCTTACCATAACTCTAGCACACTACTTCATTTCTTTCTTACCTATCCTTGTTCTGTGCTCGGAATGTGGTGTTCACTCAGACGGTGCAATACCATACATAGCAAACTCGTGTGAAATCAATCAATCGAAGCTTGTGCGTCATTTAGCAAAACATGTCCGAGTGATTGATATCTAAAAACGAGCGCAAGAACGCCAACGTGTACGAATTTGACAGTGTCCTGGTAGGTTCCGGTAGGCCGACCGACGCTGATTGAACCTCACTGTCTGTTTTTCTTTCGAGAATGTGCGTTCCACATGCCGATCTGTATGGGCTGAATGTTAGAAACCACTGTCTTAGTGTACAGGTGACGCTCACGTTGCCTGGTCGTCTTGGCGTGTGGGTTTTTGCATTCAGATATTGGGAGTCAGGTTTCTCTCATTGGGATCGCCTCCTGGCTATTGTTTGTTTTGATGATTATTTTCCCCTCACTTCCCTCAAACTTGTGGCCAATTGTTTACCATGATTTATCGTCGTCCCGTTTGTCCAAATCAGAGGTTAACAACCTTCCTCTAGTCAGGGGCCGGATAGCATGTAAACTATTGGGCGACAGGCCGCATTTTTCCACAGTCGTACCCAGTCGTTTCCCAACTAATCGCAGCCTAGTTTCACATCCGCAATGCCATCAGTCCCTTGGCTTTCCGGGCGCAGCGTCCTCACGCACCTAAATTCGTATGCATTGTGTGAACATCGAAATCAGAATATTGGCGACTGGATACATCAGTTAGTGTATTCCTATGTAGAGTGCCCTGAAGATCACTGGCTGATGCGGTGACTGAGTATGATACAACGATAACAGCCCATCGACGTCCTACTGAGTAGCAGTCGCAAGGAATCATAAATCCCATTTTCAGACGTGTGAAACCCTTCTTTCCTGTCCACTTTCGCGCTGTTAGTATATACTATCCTCGCCCCCCAGAGATTGATATCGCCTACTTTGGAAGCAGTAATCATTGTCTGACAAGTTAAGTTGGTAACAATACGGCATTTGAAAGGTGGTGTTTTCTATCTTGAGGAACGTATAATCGTGAGGTTATAAATGGATTGGCGTGATACCCAACGCTCTCTACCCCCACAAACGTCGCACAGCATTGAAGCGTAGACCAAGTGACACCCTATGCAGAGTGCAGATACTCCCAAGCCTACAACCCCAGTAACAAAGGAGGGGAGTTAGAAAACATCCCACGAAATCCACGGGGTCCAACGACATATCACAGTTCAATCCGGTGGCCGAACGACACGGGCACACCACTGTCACGTGGCTCGGCTTACGCGCACGGGTGTGTGTGTGTGTGTGTGTGTGTGCACTGTTTGGGTCACATCGTTCAGGTCGATCACTTCTGTGTGGACTGTGAACTGTGGTCGACGACTGATGACAAATATCTAAGCAACTGACAGGAAATGTGGTGACCGAAACCAGCGCACGTCATTGAGTGTGTTCTACAGGGAGACTGATTGGAGTCCATAGGTTTTCCCATGTTGTCTGAACTACAATGTGCCGTTTCCTACTTTTGTCACACCATTCTTGAGCTGTATCTTGAAATTACAAAATTATATCACAAACATTTCGTGTTCCGTATGACGTTCTACAGTTTTGTAATCTTTCTAGTTTAAGCCAATTTGATACATTCTGCTGGACCTATTTGACAATATGGTGCCCTGAGAAACGCGGGGATGTGTTCATGCGGGCAACATGAAAGTTCAGTCAGAACAGTAGTGCAAACCGATCTTTCCTGTTTCTTGTGCGTTCCCGGGCTTCTTTCGTACACCTGAACAGAATTTTTATTGTGTAAAGTGATGGTGTAGTCTGATATGTCTAGAAAGTAGTTTTTCTAACTTGTGTTAAACTGTTATTTGGAAAAGTATGTTTAAGTTGCACCTTCCTCGTTAGGCTTATACCACGCCATTGCTTTGGATTTCAGAGATAATGTTCTTTAACTTGCATATGCTTAGTTTTAGGTTAAAGATTCACCTCAGTTTGAGCACAAGCTCGTCAGATTTGTTTGTTTTTTTTATAAATTGTTTCATCTTTAAGAATAGAGACCGGTTTAATTCATGCAAAATACTGCTCCGAAAATTGATGATGACTTTGGATGACAACTTACCACTGCAAACAATTCCTTAAAAGAATGCCATATTCTTCAGCGATATCCTGTGATTAGACTTGTAGTGGTGAAATCCTATCCTTTTCTAGAATTTTCATTGTACATTCACCTATCATCTAATTTCTCCGCCAACTGGGGCCTTGTGCGTTTATGTATTTTTTTACCATGCGTTTGGTAGTCGAATTTCTTACTCATTTCCCTCTCTTATCTCTCACCTATTAGATTTCTAGTAAATGGTACCTTATCTTGCACACATTGTGTTTTCAAGTGTTTTTTTGTCACGATGACGTCCTCTGAATATATTACAGAAAATAGCATAATTCAAATCAGCCTCATGGGTCAGTTAGGTAGAGCAATTGCCCAAGATCACGTTTCACATAAGCTAACACGATTGAATGCTAGTTATTGTGTTCACTCTTCGCATTCGAAATAAATTTACCAGTGTAACAACCTTACTGTTCCACAGAGATGTAAAGTTTCCGCGCAAGCACGAATGTATGTAAGTGGGGTTTCTTTTTGACCAACACACTCGATCCTTACGATGCGTGCAGTTCGGAGGATGCCAGGAGACTTAGAGTCATCACAAATTATATTTTTCCAGAAGCGAAAACTTTTTAGTTTGAGTTGACTCGAAGCATCCACATCACACGAATCAGAGGGGTTTCAGCTGGCTAACTACATCTCTATATGTGTATGCATCGAAAAAAATCAGCTGATTAAACTTATAGCAGAGGTTATCTATGGGGTCAAAACATCCCCCCACCCCGAAATCGGTGAACCAAACGAGAAACAGACCAGACCATGTGCATTCTTAAGTACACTTTTGTCATAGTGCAGTATCAAGGACGGCAAAATGTAATCTGTTTTGATAAACTGGCGTCGCATTGTTTGAAGGTAACAAAGGCAACTGAGTAAAAGATGTGTTAAATGTTATGAAGAAATGTGTTTGTAAACAACACTTCGAGAGAAACAGAGCAGTTTCAAACATTTCCATAAAACTGGCCGACCGAAAATAACCACTAACAAGAGTGACTGGCGCCTTTTGAAACAGTCAAATGGAAGTCTTGTTTCTACTCATGCTTTGAGTAAGCTTAATGCTGTTAAATAGCTATGGATGCATTGTGATAACAGGGATTTTATCCAGTCTTCCTCTATGTGTTGCTCTTCCGATGGAGATGTGCATTATGTGACTAGACACTGCAAGTGAAGGCAGAATATCTAGATGAGTATGATCGGGGTTCATTTCGCACCATCGTGACAGAAGACCCTGTGCGGAGGACGAGTGGTCCGATATCTCTGTTGCACTTCACACGCATCTCCCTCGTGCAATGAGGTCACGACTCATTCATCTAGTCCTGTTTGTGGTGAATCAATTTGCACTTGGATGACGAGCTGACCATATCAGTCTAACTGAAAATTGAAAGCATTCTGAGGAACTGATCACTTTTATCGTTATCCCTGTTTCCGGTTTGATTCGTAAATTTTAAAGAGGTGCAATTTTTACCCTATATGTGTTGGTTCCCCCAATGAATATAACTTGGATTTCACAGACAGTACGTATGGGTGCCTCCGGTGGTCGTTGACGACTAGCGGTTTCAGTTCACTGGAAGCATATGGTATTTGTGGGGTCTCCAGTAAACAGTTCTTTTTGTGTGTCTATGTGCTAACCGCGGTTTTTGTTTGCATGCGATGATGTATTTCACACCTAGTAGATCCAAAGTAAGGTGCAGCAGGTGAGTTCGACCTAGCTGGGAAGTTCTAATCGTGAGGCTATCGATTGTAGTTAGTAGGCACTAACACTCCCATCGAGACAATCGGGCAACCTGATCTTTACTCACGCATGAAAGTAATCGAAAGTTCGGATATGATAGTTCAGTCGTGCCCAATATGAATTCAATGGCGCAGTGGTCTGCACAGTCGCCTCATGAAAGCAATCCCGACCGTAACAAGAATGTACCCTGTTGACAAGGTCCGACAAATATAAAACTCGAGTCAAAAAGGCGGGTTGAAAAATCCACCTGAATTCGAAGGCTGTCAAGTGTGACGGATGTTCAACTTAAAATCAACCAAATCCCCGATCACTGATCAGTAATAGAGACAAGACAGGAGAGACAGCAAGGTAACAAGATTCGATAACGACGGTGTAACATTGGGATATGTTACATGACACTTAAAATGTTTGTGATATAATTTTGTAATTTCAAGATACAGCTCAAGAATGGTGTAACAAAAGTAGGAAACGGCACATTGTAGTTCAAACAACATGGGAAAACCTATGGACTCCAATCAGTCTCCCTGTAGAACACACTCAATGACGTGCGCTGGTTTCGGTCACCACATTTCCTGTCAGTTGCTGAGATATTTGTCATCAGTCGTCGACCACAGATGTGATCGACCTGAACGATGCGATCCAAACAGTGCATACACACACACACCCGTGCGCGTAAGGCGAGCCACGTGACAGTGGTGTGCCCGTGTCGTTCGGCCACCGGATTGAACTGTGATATGACGTTGAACTTGAAATCCCGTGATATGCTGATCTCACTCATTTTTGTTGAAATCACATTTCCAAAACAGCCTCTCCACGTACGTTAAAACAAACCATCTGACCAACCGGGACCTCCTAATATATTCAAGCTTGTGAGACCTACATATGTATGACAACTTTGGAGTTTCGAAACCCGCATGGAACAAAATACCCAGGACCCGTTAACATAAGTGTTTTATTTTTCGGTGTCCGAATTTCCTTGTTGACGGCTGTTATGTTACCATAAGCGTCGTCGTATAAATCGGCTGGGGATTACACCTTTCTGGTTTTGTTGCACTTTTTTACTACCTGAAACGTTTTGTTTTTAGGGTCCTGTGTAATCGGTCTCATTTCCACTCTTTCCGTTGTTCTGACGAGCTAATACTGCAGTGTCATGCAGTCCTGTAAGCGCACTTTAGCGATAAGCATTCAGTTGAGATTTGTGTTGGGTGCCATGAAATGCGCGGAGAACAAGGCTAGTCGATTCGAACAACTGGACCGAATGAACGTCCACGTCACATTCGAGCAGGCATCCTTACGTTTGTTGAATAAATTTGTTCGAATAAATTTCAGTGCAATGGAATAAATTGACCTTGACCAAAACGACCACAAAAGATTGAAGGGGAAACAGGTATCTACCCGAAATCACTGTTCGCTTTGTGAAAGTTCGAAATGTCACTCCAGTGCAGATCGGTTTCCATTTCATTGTAGCTAAATTCTGTTAACTGAAACCAGGCGAATACTTTCATTGTGACTTCTCAGTGCACTCATGCGTTTACGTTATCAATACTAGTTGGTCCTCATGTGAACCGTCGTTCCTAAGGGGATCAAATTTTTCTAGCCCCATTCTTAAACGTCCCACCGGTCACGGCCGAAACATCACATCTAACTGCTTGTTTGCATGTGCTACGACCACACTTTCCTCAGACTAGCCACTTGAGGGCGCATTCGTTTCGCGTGCTGGATTTCCGGTATGTGGTGGAAGGCTTCAGCGGTCGGTTTTGGGCGACTGTTCAGACTCAACAGCTTGAGTGTTATCGGTACCTAAATGAGTTGCTTGTGATTTAGAGAGCAAGGAAGCTTCAGATGCTATCTTGCTGTTCTTTGCAACTCGATTGTTTGCTCCCAACCGTTTTCACTAGCTGAGTTCGGATTTAGTAGCTTTATGGTATACAACATATTCTTCGCTTACCTTTCTTATGCAAACTAGCACCTAGCTCGTGGGAGCTGACCAGTTAGGTCTCAGTCCTAACCACTGACATTTACTTCCGATGGTCGTCGCGAAGCCGGTATTGTATTCTCAGTGGTCACATGACGAGGTAGGGCCATTGTTCCACTCTGCTTCACTAACAGTTTGGCATCGATCTGTCACGTTTCACGGATACATGTTCCTATGCTCCTTTGTAATTTTCACTGGTAACGCCATCAAACGTGGGGCGCTGACAGGTGAAACTTGATGTAACGCTCACGTTCATTGAAACAGGTGCATGCATGCGTTCCTAACTGAGCTTTTTATATTGTTTACTATGTCCATGTGTTAGTCTGTTCTTGCTCGACTTCCGTGGTACCGCCGTGGTAAATGTTCACGCGCACATACCGATTGGATGAATTCCTCCGTTTTGCCTGTACAACATCTACAGCGTGATGTTTCTTAATTCGATGGGCTTTCTGTGTAATCCAAAATTGTAATCTAGAGTCGACTGATCGCAACGCTAGCATGTGCGAGTGTGTGCGCAGCTGTTTAATCGTCTTGCCTGCACATTGTTGGCCGCATTCAGGACATGGAATATTGTTCTACACTATTCTCGGCGTTCACAATGCGCAAAAACGCACATTGGATAAACAACACGTTGTGATGTTTTATTCGTGTAGTTAATGTATTTCCTTGTCGATCGCTCTCCTGTTTCAGCATGTTAGGCTATTTTGAATCCTCCGTTTAATCCTTCGAGGTTATGGCCGAGCATTACTACGTTCACTCTTGTCAGTCATACATGCAAACGGATAACCAAATAGGCAAGCTCGTACAGTTTGTCTGATGTGCAATCCCTCCGGACACCTAAGGGTATGTGACGCATGTTCCAGTGTTTAAATATTAACTCGCGAAGCATGTGAGATAATCACATAATAGAGTGTGTTGTTAATAGGCAACCCATCAAGTGGTTCCAATTTGGTAATCGTTTATCTACTGAGTCGGGTGGAATTCGGCTAGTTGGTCACTGTGTCGTACACATATGTTAAAAATAAGTATATGTACACAGTGGAGCTTTCGTGAAAGAGTTAACTCAATTTGCGCATACGGGGTAAGTGGTACACGCATAACAACTCAGCTATCTAGAGCAGACCAGTTCAGTTTATCATTTTGAGAGGGATTCATTCATCACCGACAGCATCTGTGAGCTTGTTTGTGGACGAACCACCGAGCGTTCCTTCACATCAACCAACCACCTCTCCGTCGAGCACATCATTCGCTTTCCTTTTCACCAATTGGACTCATGATGGTCTGCCACCTTTTCTGTTTTTCAGCTTCACTATTGCAATGTTTTCTGTCGGTTTTGTTTGGTTACCCGGTCCAAATTTTAATCTTTGTTCATCCTCTCAATCCTTTGTAGAGTGTCAGTCTATACTTCTGTGTTGACAGTCCCCTTACCTTATACCCACTAAGTCTCACAATTGGAGTCTGATATTTTGATTCCGAAATGAATCTCATTTTCAATTTAACCTACTGTCTGGCTAATCAGCGTTGTCTGACTAGACCACAAAAGCCTCCACCTATACGCTTCTCGGTCTTGTGCCTTCCCGTCTACACTGGATGCGAAGTGTGCATGTGTTGAACTGTAACTGGTGCTGCGCAAGTCCCTTCTGATGGATTTTGTACACGGGCGTCCTATGATTTCGGTCATTCTGACAGACTAATCCGGAAACGGACATCGGCAAACACATACTGACCACCCCATTTCATCTATGCTGGCAACGGTTGGGCACCTTGATCGTAACCTCTATGAGGTGTGTTGCGGCTGAAAACCTTGGTTTGCTATAATCCCTTTCGGATTATTCTTCTAAAGATTGAGCGACATACGCGCATTTATTTTGTCAATCTATAATCCTTTCCTATTGACTTGAAGCGCTTGCCGTAATCTGTAGTGTACAAAGCCAAAACAGATAGGAGGGTGATACAAGAGCAACTAAGAAACAGGCTGCGTGTTTTAGTTCGCAGGAGACATTACCAACTAGCACCCTGTCACTATGGGGATCTACCATTCGTCATCATTGTGGTACGTGGTTTCCAGCTGTTGTGATTTTGCGTTTTGTTTGGCTAGTTCGTTGCTACGTTCCACGACCTTGTATAGAACGTTTCAGTCGCTTGAATCTGGTACGCATTCAAACAGCAACTGATGGTGGTTTTTGATTAGTTGGCGTCGACCGACTACAATTCCATCAAAAGCAGCCTGTGTGTGAACTCTGTTTAGCTAAACCTTCTTCATTCAGGAAACTGCTCCAGTCCATTCTCATTAGGCTTCGTCAGGTGGAAGACGAATGAATGTACGTACGCCGCCATGTACTTTTTTAGCTTTCTGTCAGACTCACGCGGAGAGGAATACTGGTGCGCTGCCCATAGATGCCAGAGCACCTTACTCGTGATTTTTTTTCTAGGTGGCTAGGTGGAAAACGCAGAAAACCGTTTTATGTGTATAATCATTTGCGGTGATGTATTCGAGAATTTTGGTCATTCTACACTAAATCCGTACGCATTAGTCACGCAGATTGACGAAGTCGACGATGTTTTCTATGAAACGCTTTTGCTTAGTGAGTTTCTTTTGCTGACTGTGTCATTTTGTGATTACGACGCATTCCCCTTCAGCAATACTAGTTTGCCTAACATATATTCGAATCTCTCAGCTACAAATGCTTGTTACCGATTGCTCCTCGTCTACATGTTTTTTTGGTCAAAAACTGATTCTACCTGAAACTACTGTACCGAATTGCCTGTTTTCGATGAGCAAGATAATGAACTTTTGTATTTGGTCTATTCCACCTGCATAAACGGTGGCTTTTGTGTTGGTGATCACATACAGTTTAGACTCTCACATATGACTGTTTTGAACCCAGTTTTTGACAATTGGTTGCACATTCATCTAGACTGATCGGTTACAAACTCCCACATTATCATAAATGTTTGATATGTGCGTTTCTTTTACTTGGTAAGGTTGCCGGTGACGGTGTGTCCTCACCTGTCAAAGAGTATCGCTTGGTGATGGAATTTGCCGAACGCGGCTCATTGCACCATCGTTTGACAATCGGGGATTGGATTCCTTTGTCTGAGTTTTTCGCACTCAGTCGTGATATCGCCAGCGGTCTTACCTATTTGCATGGCGACCTCCTCGACGAAAACCTTGTCGGTCCTCACACTATCCGAGCAAAGAAACCGCCAATTGCACATCGTGATCTGAAACCGGAGAACATACTGTTACGTGGTGATGGGTCAGCCTGCTTGTCCGATTTTGGGCAGGCAGTGTTGTTAGATTCTCGTAAAGTCTGTTCGACTCCAAGCGGTTACTCATCGTCAGATTCAGGGGTCGCACAGGATCCACAGGACCCTACGCAAACCAATCCGACGTTTCTATCATTGGAACCGATGCCAAAGGTCAGTTCACTTGTTCCCTTCCCGCTTGATATGCAAAGTAGTTCATGTTTCCCGTTTCTTTGCTGATGTCATCTGTGTGTACGCACATTCGTGTTTAGATGCATATTCGTACTTGCACAATATTTGACTCTCTTTACTGTTATCACGCTGATTTGCTTCGAGTTCACACCTAGACATCTCACCTTAAGTCATGATTGTTATGAGGCTGTTAGCACTTTCGTATAATGTGCTTAGATTGGACGAACTCGTTGATACGAGGTCAACCAATGATTCACGGGCGGCCACGACCAATCAACGTTGACAATCAGAGTAAATTAGCATGTCAGCGCAGTTACCAGTCCGGATGGTACTCTGGCGTAGCATCGGATTTTGTTATAACGAGCATCGAAGTAAACACAGGTTTAAGCATATCACACGTTGAAACAAACAAGCAACAAACGGAACGGAGCCGATCGATAGCAATGCCGAGGCTTCGGCACCAATTTTAATTCTTCATTTTACTGATGCATCTTGTTCATAAAATAACCCACCCATAGGAGCTCGATAAAACAAAAAAACCACCATACGCCACAAATTCGCCTTTGCTCTCATTTCAGAAAGCAGCAATTTTCTTCAACACTTCCTGTTTGCTTCTGCCGCCAAATCACTACCGACAGACAGTTTGACTCCTCAGAATTGTGGATCAGGCTGGTTGCAAATGGCAGGCCTTGACTTCCGTTCCCTGTCTTGAGGGTTTGAATAAAATTAGGCCTATAAGACAATTAAATTGCACTTAGACGATCTGCTTTGCCTGACAAAAAATTGTAATGATACCCGAATTCTATCAGTTAGCTTTAAATCTGCACATCCGAACACCAAGTTCGCTATCGAAGTATGGAAAAACAACGCAGTCTTTTCCGTGCGTGTGCTTTCAAATGGATGGATCAGTTCGAAGGTCATCCTATAGCAGTAAGATGTGGACGGAATAATGTACACATCTTCACAGGTTTGTTTATCTGAAATACAAGCTAAACTAGTTTTGCTGTTTAAAATTCCAGTTACAATGTACGATGAATGAGATTCACCGTGTTTGAAACATGCCTGATCACCTAAATGATGCTCTAAACAATTAAAGATGATGTCATCCAGACAGTGAATACAGTTCCGTCTATCATAAAAGAACGGGGTCACCAGCGAGATTATCATTCGCCAGCTTTCTTGTGCATTTGAGACATACATTGCCATGTGACCTAATTTCGCACACCTCAATCAGTCTTCGGTATGTTACTAATGTGAGAGCAACGGTTCTTAACTCAGCTAAAGCATGCACCAATATACCTGGAACATGAATTATACTAACCGCCAAACTGATGATAAGTGAAGGGTGATAATCAATTAGTTTCGAACCGCTGTTCTACAACGCTACATAATGCCTTCGAGTAGTTTTCCATACTACCTTTGTAGCCAATGAATGTGGCACGATGGAGGTCGCCGCATTTTCCTGTTTGCCAACTGTTATGCATGCATTTAGTCGAACCCAAGAATGAAAACAGTTGGAAAGTTGTATTCGTTCCAAAATTCGCATATATGGAATACACCACATCATGATGTTTTACTCGATTCGCTTACCCCACTTGTGGAAAATGTTTCCCAATGAGTCCTCCAACGCGCTTGTTTAATTAGGTCTTTGCATTATCGCTATTCAGACCACCAATTGGTTTTGATTTCCACTGTTCTAAGCAACCCTGTAGAACAAGCCGTGGCTCCATATGTTGCTCTGTACTTAGCCATATGTTCTTCCCATTTGTCGAGTGCACATAACCTCCGTCACATTGAAACTGGACCTTGACACAACCCGACGACTTGCACATCTGGCTGACCTATTGAGCTAAACTGGACGGTCATTCATGTTAGATAGGTCAAACGGTAAATCTCTGACAAAGCACAGTCTCCTGATCCTCTAGGTTAGCGATGGAAGAAGGCTGCCATTTTTTTCTGGGAAAGTTCTAGCACGATGCCATCCACCCGCTGAATTGCAGTACAGACTTCTGAGCTGGAGGATTTTTTTAGAAACTCAGTCTTTCACCTGCCTAGGTCTGAGTGTCTTAGCGAACCCTCAGCCCACATATAGCCACGAATATTCACAACGCTCTTAACCCCCTACTACACCGGCCGTCGCGCAATATGAAGCGGCTCGCCCAGTCTGCTGTTTTCAGCGAGGTGTGTTGACGAAAACATACTACTGACCCGTCTCCCACAATCCTATCGAATTTAGCTCTCCGGCCTCCCTCTACTGTCACCTAAAGTAATTACTTCACAAATCCTACAACAGATATGGCTAATCATAGTAACACTATCGTGGAAAATCCCATTTATTATCACCGAGCTTCCGCTCCTCTCTTCTTTCTTTGGGATAGCGAATAACTATGGGTGCTTTCAACGTTCTCACTGCGAAGTGGATGGGTTAATGGGCCGCTATTGCACATACATTAGACTCGCTGAATGTTGTTGTTTGCTCCATTTCAGAGACCAAAATCAAGGACAACACTGAACTTATCGAACTGACAGCACCCGTTCTATCTACTAGTTATTTGTTGTACGCTAAAGTGACACCACT
>QNGE01003689.1:0-14321 GCA_008508345.1 Paragonimus westermani | reverse complement strand
CTCGGTTGTGTTGTTTGCAAGGTGTAGGCACCTTGATGCTGAACGTTTGAATAGGGACGTAGTCATTTTCAGTAGTTAGGTCCCTTCCCGTCCCCTTCTTTTTCGTTCTCTCTTTCTATATAGGGTTTGCTGTTTCTTCATGGTTGTGTGGCAGTTAAGCATTAGTGTGAACCACTGATGTATTGCTGTCTATGATGATGATGATGACGGAACTGCTGACGCGTTCGAATTTGGGTGAACGAATGAAGGGTATATTGCAGGAACCTGCACAAAATGATTGGGTAAACGACTGTTATTCACCAAAGATCACAAATGATTTTTGCTCTGACTTTCATAGCAACAACAATTCGTCGTAATCATTTTCTACAAGTGCCTAATCAGCTAGTATATTTTGTGAAGTTGCAACAGTTCTGAACGTACGTTGTGCTTGCCAACTAGATGTAGGCTGGTTAATATAAGCCGTTCTGCTCGTCACCTTCGTAAAAAGTGTATACATGCAACGGAGTCGTCGTATTGTGTGTATTTTGGTAATTTCCGTTTTTACGTCTTCAGAATCCCAGGGAGGAGGGTTGATATCGTATTTCAAACAAATTCGACAGACGCTTATCACTGCAGTCCGTCACGATAAACATAACCACAAAACGTAGTTCAGCAGTGTTCATCTAGCGATTTGAACAGCACTCGCGGTTAACGCCACCTCTTTTCTGTTCAGATTAGTTCTGTTTGGTCACACTGAACTCAATGCAACGTACGTCCGTTTGTGGCATGCAATGTTGAGGCAAACACAAATGCGTATGAGGATGGATAATTTCTTGTTTACAACTGTTTTTTTTTGCAGTTTGCACAAATACCGATTCTAGATTATGTTTGCATTTCGAGATCGGACATTCTATTCGTTATGGTGGATCATTCGCACCTACATGTGAATATCCAAACGTGGGTTATCCACTTTCCGAGGTGTATAATGTCGACTCATTATCTAATCAATTTTGCTATACACAATATTAGCGAAGCGGATATTTCTTGTTCTTTGTTATTTTTCCACGTTATCCTTGTTTTTCTGCTCGTTTTTCCCACGTAGAATAATTGATTGCACTCACCATTGCCCTTTCTTCTGAAACGGGAATCGTTTTTGTTGTAAAATGTTGCCATTCGATCAACTTCATTAATTTGCACTCACTTCGAATATCCACTCATCTAGGGTGAGCAGAGTGATCTGTTGTTGTGTTACATGTGTGATAAACTCCGCACGGGCTTGCTTGCTCTAGTCCGGATGAATGAGGTTCCGTTCTGGCAATACCCCTGCAGGATGTCAGTAGTCAGTCTTAACCGAACGTGTTCATGCAAGTTTAATTTTGGCAAGGAGAGTGCGGCATGTAGCTTATTCCCACGACAGCTTGCGCAGTCCATTCCGGTTTGGCCATGTGCAGACACTCTTTCTCTATGTGCCATTTCACATGTATATTTGTGTAGCCTCTCACATCGTGTACTGTTTACGCTTCAGAGATAGTTTTCCGTCGGTACCACGGCGGTGACAGGTGAGAAACAGGACATTATTACTAAGAAATTTAAGTATGAACAATCCGGGCGTTGCCTAGGCTCCAACCAGTGACAAGAAGCGCATGCTGCGGCGTGTGTCCTACCATCTGAGCTACGACATCATCATCATCATAGACGGCAATAAATCACACTGTCGCGTACCCATGAAAAAAAGCAAACCATATGTAGGGAGAGATAAGAAAAAAAGAAGGGAACAGGAAAGGACCTAACTACTAAAAAATAGCTGTCTGTATTCAAACACACGCAACATCAAGGTGTCTACAGCTTGCAAACAAACAATTGAGCTTTAAGTGAAAGTAAGGTGTTATCAGCAAGACAACACTTACTTAAGACTTTCATTGCTCAGCATCATTTGGTGCACTCACTTCACACACAACTCGGCCAAACAACAACGGCACGCCAGAACCCTAGAAATTTACCATTATGTAGCCCATACTCATAGTCCGCAGGTCACGCTATTGTGTTTTTAACGTGGAATGAAAAGCTGTAACACAGCAAAGTTTCTATTCAGATTTATGAATTTCTTTTCGTTGCCACCTTTGTGATCGGTGCCTTGCACGCAATTTCTTGCTTATTAGACTTGCTCAGAGATGGTCTGGTTCACTCCGTGTGATGTTTATAATCTACCCGCTTCAAGTTTCGATTACTCTGTATAGTTATTTGGAGATGTTCCACTAAGTGTAGGATCAGCTGCAACCCACCCACTCCCACTTGTTCCAAACCATTCTCCTTTTTATCCTGAGCTGTAACTTCTTAGCTTCTCTGTGCGTTTCTGGTCCATTCACTGTGACGTGTCGATGTTCTATCTTGTGTGCGTGTTTGAAAACAGAGACTAACCCGGAATTATATGTTCCAACCTATTCAATACACGGGTGTACGTGTGTACTAGAGGTTGTGGAATGTTAGATGCAAAAACTAGTTCACCCACTCAACCGTCAGTCTCTTTCTCTATGTGACTGACACCGAGCATTCAACGTGATTGTCTCCCACTGTTTATTTAACGGCTGATGACTGTTCAATTTCGGTTGTTTACGCATTTGGACAATTGTTTGCATGCACTAAAAACATTACAATGTCTCTGTCGTGACTTAGGATGGCTACTCCTTCAATGATTAGTGTGGTGTATGCTAGCACAGAATCCGGAGGAGTTGAATGTTGTGACACAGATTAATGGACCCCAATCACGTACTTTGGTCAGTGCACCAACCCGAGGAGAACAAAGGGTATGCAGATTACGTGATCTAATTATCACGCTGTGAAATTCTATATTGGTGCTAATAGTATACATACTATTTTCCCTCTTAGAAATTTTCTCCCATTGGTTATTCCAAATCACTGTTACTGTAAGCGATAGCTTCAGCTACCGTGTCTTCTAGTCAGATTTACGACTGTTATGAATACATGTAGCGTATAAGTTGAACATCACTCACAATCGTTATCAACCTCCGCGTTTCTGTAGAATTATCAGTTAGTCAATTTCGAAATGTAACACTGTACACGGGTTTAACTTCTGTTCGAACTCATCAGTAGTGCATAGTCTTCCAACCGTTCAGTGACTTTCGCTTGTGGATAGTGCCCAGAGCACGTGATCGATATTGTTAATCCGCCTACCAATTAGCACTGTCTGGCATTAGTACCAAAACGAATGTACAGAGTATAGGAATAAGAGGGGTGGGGAGATTTATTCTAACGGCTGAAGCTCGTGGAATATGTTGCGCTTGGTAGTAGGCGGAGTCTGTCTGTCCTGAAAACACATCGGTGAACCTCATCACTATTAATTGCGGTGTTCCCGCCCCACGCGTTTGATGATGCCTCGGGCTGGTAGGAGACAAACAATATGTGAACCTTGTCCACGTGAGTTGGCCAAGTTTCACAGTTATGTAGGAGGTCTGCTCGTAAGGAACACTGTACACAGCCCATGAAAAGAGGATGAAATATGCCAGCTAAATAAATGACGTAAGTTCACACACGCTATCCTAACTTTAACTGTATGATTTAGGATCTCATGAGTACCGGCGTAAACCCTAGGATGGATAATATCCCCGACTAACTCCGTCCACTCATCATCATGATGCAGTGTTCACGGTCTTCATGATCGAATTGTCCGTTTTATCATTCACTGGATTAAAGACATAGACGAATGTGTTTTCGTTAACCCATCTTCAGGTCGGACAGTTATATGGGGAGTTGATAGAGTTAGATCGAGCGATCGATCGGACTGAGTACAGAGGAATCAGGTCGCTGGTCAATCAATTGGCGACGACTTGATTGGTCCATTACGTCACGCTCATCCATTGGTTGGCCATCGATCCGGTGGATTTGTGGCCATGCTACCTGCATTGCCTGAACAAACTGCTTTTGCTGACAATACCGAGTCAAGCAGCTCGATTCCGATAGCCTAGAAAGTACAGAATATTCTCATTCGGATAGCGTTTGATGGGTTGCCTGATACACGACTGGTCACCTGGAAAGCTTGGTCAGTATTTACTTGATGCTCACTTACATCCGGATCAGCGAGTATAGTACTGTTAACCGGCTGTGTTTCACCGTGCTCCAACCAGCATGGATAATAATCCCGGATTCATTTCGAAATCTGTCTCGATGTTGGACCAACATAACCTGCTCCACAGGAACAAGCGGAAGAGCAGACACACAAATGAGGTCCGAACTGTCAGTCCATCTTTTCTTTACTAAAATCGAAGAACTAAGGGTATGGTGAATTGGATACGGAGTCCATCTGTAGCATAATTCTCGCTGATCGCTTAGTCGAATCTGCTTGTCAGCTATTCCACGTTATTATCTGTGAACAGTACTCGACTGAACACGGGATTCTTTCTTGTGTAGTACACTTCAGGTTTAGGTGGCGTTCTTATCATATTTCTAGCATTGAATCGTTCGGGATGGATGTTATCATGTAGTACGTCCTCCATGAATTCGAGATCACTGTTCGGCGTATCCTTTGAATGAATTATCTATGCTGTCTCAGTCAGTTAACACTATTAGATATGCCTTGTTTTGTAGGTACAAAACTGTGGAACTGTGTACTGACCTGTCCAAGTAAATCCTGTGTTGAATAGTACCATCTGTTCTCCTATATAAATAAACACCCAGGAAGGATATTTGGCTTTCTGTCTCTTCCTCAAGCGCAAATTTAATTGACCGGTGGATGCGTTAGATAAGCATCGATCAAGCCTTATAAGCGGTCTGTCGCATGACGTAATGGACCAATCAGACCACCGCCAAGTGAATGACCGGTTACTTATTTTCTCTGTTATAAGTCCGATTGGTATTTCGGTCTAACTCTGTCAACTCCTTATGCAATTACACTGGCCTGAAGATGGGTTAATTAAAACGTTTGCCCAATCATTTGTTCTTAGTATCTTAATAGGCTTATTTGACACTCACGGGATAATTACTATTATTGTCGTGATTATTTATTCACTCCACCCGAACCCTTTTTCTTGCTTGACATTCGATATGTCATGCTAAAGCTTATTTACTGAACCTATATCACTTTATCTGCCCTATTCTTCTATTTCTTCTAGGCTGGTACGTTGCGATACATGGCACCGGAATTGCTGGACGGTGCCATCAACTACTCCGGAGTGGCTCTTTTGCGCACCGATGTCTATTCGTTTGGTCTAATCCTCTGGGAACTAGCTTCAGCAGTCTCACCCGAGAAGCCTAACTGTGCTACACAACTGGACTCAAATTCCACGCTTGTGCCTACCCCGACTGACTTTCTGAGTACAACACCTGAGCTGGAACGATTTCACGTTGGTCCACTTTTGTCCGCGTCCCCTGTGCATTCGATCCCTCCGCGACGAAAACATCGTCTACCCTACGAGGAGGAATTGGGCAAAAATGGCTGTTCCCTGTATACGATGCGCCAATTGGTCTCAGTAGAAAAGTGTCGTCCTGCATCGAATCCCATCTGGTGTCGATTTCCAGTAAGACGCTTTTTACTTACAATTCGAGAACTGAATGTCGGTGACTTTTCATTCCTCTCAGGTTAAATATTTACATACGGTCCGGATTCTTCGTCTTCAAAACTTTGCCTGGCGCTTTTGTAAAACAACAATCAGTAATTCAGCATTAGTTGCTACTGATTTCGGAATACCAACTAACCATTAAGAAATAGCTCCTATTTAGAATTAACAGAAAAGAGGATAGACGTGGCTCCATTGCCAAACAGCATTTTCATCAAAGTGCTTGCACTCAAACATTTTCGCGGCGAAATAGGCTAAGACATCGTCTATAAGGTGGCTGCTTCCGTACAGCTTCCATTTCATTACTTGCCTTCCCGTCGCAGACAACTTAGTTAGACACGCACATCACTGAACCCGATTAACCGCAATTTTTTCTGGTGTCCCTAAACATTTTCTGTGTGGTTGTGGTGCATCAGGCACTTAGCATGGACCGTAAGTTCAGTTATACACGGTGGATCATAACACTGACTTACGATTCATATGCAAAGTTATAAGTTTACTGGAGTTTCACAGTGACCCTCGATTCAGCTGACAGAGCTGCTCTGTGCCACTGTTTATTCAAGAAAAATGTGTCTGAGAAGTACGTCAATATTTTGTGAACAATTTACTGTTAGGCCTCGGACCGGTTATCGCTTATGATGTCTTATCGTTTTTATCCAACAACTCAAGCCGGGTTCGACCTGACCCTTCCATCCGTTTATCAACTTCCACTATTTTTAGGTCTAATGTGTGGTGTGCCCATGCGAGAAATCTCATTTTACATCTTCGAATCCTCTCGTAGTTCAACAGAGAATGTTTTGACACAGTGACATAGACCATCACGAATTCATCAACCTGTTTTGCTCAACAAGCTGGAAAGAGTCTTCATACTTCGCAATCACATTTCTCACTGGCATTTCCATTATGTTATTTGCCTTTGGGTAGTCACAACAGACAACGCCCTGTTCATTAGACCCTCAGCTCGTAGACCGTTCGAGTGTCAAACTTTTTCCCACTGTCGCCTCATCCACAGGATCGTCCCACTTGCCGAAGACTAACTGGCGGAGACAAGGATGAAGAAACAGATTAAAACTGATCAACTTTTTTGTCACAAACGGGTTAACTTTCAAAACCGTAGAATAAAATGGGTCACGTACAACAAATGATAAAAGTATATGAAGGTAATGCCTTTCTCTGACGCCGGCGAGGTGAAATATCTCTTCGCCTTGAGTTGACGGTTTACCACAAACGTGCGATGGTCAGATCAATACAGTTCTTAGCTAGTACTTTTATGGTGCGAAGTGCGTACCATGTTCACTCAGCGTAATCATCACGTATTTCGCGGAAGGATTTTTCAGACTTACTTCATGTTCGTCAGGTGATCACCCTAACATACTTGTATATACCTGCCAAACGCATTTTCAGAATTTTTGCTCAAAACGAAAGAAAAAGCAAACCCTACATAGGACGAGAGAAGGAAAAAGAAGGGGACCGGAAGGGACCTAACCACTAAGAAAATGACTACGTCCATATTGAAACATTCAACATCAAGGTGCCTACACCTTGCAAACAAACAACCGAACTGCAAGTGAAACTTGAAGGCTCCACTCAAGTGTTCGTCACTGTGTTTTATTCGTCGCTCCAGCTACTAAAACTTTCCGTCTTCCGCATTGCTTTTGTGTCATGATTGACCCAATAGAGTGCTTCCTTCAGCGTACACTCTAGCTGGTTGACCATCGGGACTTCTATATGCCAGTATCAGTGTTGTTTTAACTTGGCCCTCAACACATTTGTTCGCACACGTCAACTTCATTCAACGGATCAAACATCTTCAGCTATCGCGAGTTTCAAAGGAACCTTTAGTTAGTCTGCCCTTACAAGGTTTCCATGCGGGACGCCTAAAAACTACACTCTGAACTCTGCCATTATGTGATTTTGGCATGATAATACGTGGCTGTATTGGTTATCTAGATATGAACATTCGACAACCATTCCTAAATCACATTAAACCTGTCCTGATGATTAATAAACATCCATAGGTCGGACGTTACTCGTCGATTCCTGGCGGAACTGAATGATGTAAACCATAGTTTTTACTTGTACATACCACTCATGACTGACCAGTAGTAGATCTGGTAACTCGAGCACAAGCGGCATGAGACTAAAGCTTGGCGCATAGCTTTCGATTGCCTGACCGAATCGCAGTCAATTCATCCTTGGTAAATAGCACCGATAGACTGACCTCTTTTATTTCGCCGTATCTTTGTGGATTATCCCGGTATATTTAGTCGCCTGACGTTGTAGTTCATATCCGTTAGGTGAACAGCGATCGTGTCTGTTATTGACTTCTTGTCTTCAACTACTAACCAGGCTGGAGAGTGTTCTCTCATTCCACTGCATAATTTCTTCATCTCACATCCTACACATTTTGCTGCACAACAGCTAATCAACGAGTACTTCGGCTTACCTTGAACATGGACAAGTGGAGAGGCCGAAGCATGATTAGCAGCAATTTTTCTCGGTATGCCTTATGTAGGTGATGATTGAGCAACTGTGTTTCCGCAGTGCTTTTGTAAGAGAAACTGACCACACACAGATGACATTTCGTTTGGCGTCTATTCAACTAATAGCTACCTTTTACCTTTTCACATTGTGTCGCGGAATGATCATCAGTTTGTAATCTATGAATTTGTACTGACATGACTATAAGACTTAGAAAACATGTTCATTATTTCCTCTTGAAAAAACTGTCAGAAAAACTGAACGTTAGGCAATCAAAATTTGTTCGAACAAGCAACGGTGGAAATTCGACATTCATTTGTTCAAGGAAACATCAACCCATTTTCTCTTCATAATCATCAACCTCTCTCCTGACTTTCTGTAGTGTGAGGAGCTTACATTGAGTAAACACTAACCGTTTGTTAGGCCCAACTCTTCAAATTTTTTGTCATCACTTACAAGTTATCGATTTATGCCGTGATTGAGTACCGTTGTTGTACATGAAAGAAGAAGCAATTTCATTCCACACGCCAAAATGAAATCTCCCGGAGTCAACATTTGACGGCTTCTGGAACAAAAACAGTACCGTGTGAGAGGAGAACAAGTGGGATTCAGGTCTGCTATAGGGTGTATCGATCATATTCTCATTTTGCGGCCGATACTCTTTTTCCCAGCTAATGGTCGTAATATGTTTGGACCTAAACACTGCTCTCAACTGTGTTACTTGACACGCTTCCTGGGATTGTCTGCATCGCAGAAAAATCTCTGTGAACTGTGTTAGCAGGTTGAAGTCGTTTTTTGCACACTGTGAGCGCAGATTGTGCATTTGTGAGCAGCTATCTCGAGCACACTCGATACCAAGTGGTGTTCGTCGGGAGTGTCTGATCTCCGCTTCGTTTCTAATTTCGTGGTTGACGATGTTCCGGAACGAGCACTCTAAAGTTCCGAGGATCCCGAAGTGGAGCGTCCACCGGGTAGCAAACTGACTGATATTGAGTATGTGGACGAAACTGTCTTATTTGATTCTTCTGCAGGGACCGTTTGTACAATGTTGGTCGGATTATGTGGTATGATTGATCTGTCTGATAGGCACTTTGCACCTTCGAAGTTTAGAGTGTTGCGACGAGGATGGGTTATCAATGACCCTGTCTTTGTTACTGCTGGCAGATCGACGGAGACTGTCGCTCGTTCCACGTGCGTGGCTAGTGTCATCTCTTCAGTCTGTAATACTGCTGATGAGGTGTCTACGAGGTTAGCGAAGGCACGAGTGCGTTTGTCAGCCTACGTCACTTGGGGGGTGTTGTGAAAGTGTCCATTTGGCAATAAATGCAGAGTTTACACTGCGTGTGTACACTCAGTTTTACTGTGTAGATCAGAGGTGTGGCTCATTCATGTGGTAGGTTCATGTGAACTCTCGGTATTTGGGCTGTATCAAATGGGTTTATTTTGTGGTCAAAGTGGAAATGCGTCGGCTTGTGTTTGGGAAATGTGCAATTTCTCAACCGACAGTCGGGGTAGTGAAAATGTGTAATTTTCTCTGTTTTGGTCATGTGTTGCGTATGCGGACGGAGCGTCTGTGGCACCGCACATTGTTCAGTGTGACTGGTGGTGGTTGAAAGAACCCTCAAGGCTACCAAGCGTTACATGGTCACAGACTATGAAACCCCTGATCGTTCCGTTGAGCGAGGTGAGTAGGTGCCATCTACGTGGTTGCTGAGTTCACGACCATCCACACCGCTGGTTGGAGACATTCTTTGGAATGGCATTACGTCGCAGTCAGTGACAAGCCTGTATCCGTAATCTTGTTGCTTCTTTTGTTTCATAAAACCCAATTGTTTGCTCACCTTCTTTCTCTTCTTCACCATACAAGCTTACTCATTTGTTGCTCTGCACTGTTGTGAACCATTCTCGGCACCAACTGCAGCCGTAGCCGTAGCACTCATGTGTACGCCCCAAAGTGATGTTAGCGGTGATGATAGTTGTTTCGTTTTCTGTTCGGACACATCACTAGTGATGAATCGTTACAAGAGCGGAATTCGAATCCGGTGCTACTTTTCGAAAGAACCGGGCAAGAAAGTCCATCTGAATGGGAAATCTGCGATCAAACGTGAATCACCTTCAGAATGAACTTTCAACATCTTTCATTGGCCAATCCTTCATAGAATCGATTCGACGTGTGCAACCAATCAGTGTTCAGTACCCTCCGCTGCTTTTAATCAGGAATCAGGAATGCAAACGGAAAAGATGTTGTAACTATGTTTAGAAACGAATCACGTCCGTCCCGTTTCAGCATATTCCGAGGTCTACCAAAGCCACGTCGAAATTGTAAGGTCACCCAGTTTTTTGGCAATATTTCTGTCTTTTTCAATTGGTGCACTCGTTCTGATGCCAAATTATTAGTATCTGAACTATTTGAGGGCATTGTACGTAGAATGGAAATGTTTGTATTTTAGACAATTTTGTGATGAAAACCTGAACAACAGCGGCAACGTGCTTGTGAATATCCACACTGCGTTGTCCCCCGTTGCACAACTCCCACTAAGTCTGGGTCACGTCAGCGTTAGAAAAACCATCTCACATTGCTAGCAGATGCCATCTCGAAGGGCACATACGGCGACCTGAGTTTGTTCTGGTAAATCAACAATGCAGGATGACTGATCGTGGAAGGAGATTATTTCCACAGGTGTTAAAGTGTATTGTCCGCGGTTTTAGAAACACGTGCCCCCACGGACAGCTACCCGTACACAAGTGTGGCAATGATCTTTACGTTATTAACGAAAGTGAAAACATATAATTCCAAACATTAACTGCATATTTCGTCTGTACACACTTTACGCTTGTGGATGAAACAACAAATCGAGGTCGGATAACATTGATCGACTCAGACTTGTGTTGCAATTGGCAAAGCTCTTTTATGTATGTGAAGCAGCTATCAGTAAGCTGGGTGACTTCCTGAAAGTTATTCATTCTTCTGTCAGTCGACCTTCTCGCGGACCGATCGTACACTTCGCCGCTCCTCTGGGCTTTACATCATATGTGAGGTTTCGTAAGGAGTTTGAGCAAAGATGATCAACTCAGTCAATGCGGATTTCCTTTCAGCAGAGCCGTACCTTCGTACTGCACTCCATGGTTTTAGTCAAAAAGGCTTGTATGTGTAAGTGTACATGGGCTGACAGTGTTTACCATGGAGAGTAACCGATTAATCAGGGGTCGGGTACACCAATAACATAACCACAAAATGTTGATGTAGTTTTTGTTGTAACCATTTTGAATCGTTGTTCGTGATATCCTTCCTGTTGAGCGCCTCACATTCACGACTCGGAAAGAACGTTGGTATTGATTAAATGATCTGCTGCTTATGGAAAAGCCGATTTTTTCTCGCATTACTTACTGGATGTAGAGGTCAAACGTCTTGAGTAAACTACAACCGAAATTACATGAAGCTTTCAAAGTTATTTAGCCTCAACGAACTTGTGATCAGGAGGGAGAGTAGACGAACTACCTGAGAAGCACCATTTGTGGGGACATTTTTGCCGCAAACTTTTGTCCACAGATGACGTCATGATTAGGATTGCACTGTAGTTTCTGTCAGTGTTTCGCGTTGATACTCAATTGTCATACAACCATGAAGCGAAACCAAGTTTTAGCCAAGACGAGAGAAACGGAAGAGAGAAGACCAGATTGCTAATAACGACTATGTGTATACTGAAACAAACTGAACCCATCATGAATTCGACATGTAAGGGTATCTGAAACAGCTGCTCCTCCATCAAAGTTCCCTGCAAATCTGATGCTTATATGTATAGATATACACCAAGCAACGGGTTTAGCGCAACACGGAAACGCATCTACGAAGCCGCAATGCTCGTTTCACCCTCATCATTGAATTGTCCCTACTCCTTGCCAAGATTTGAGCCTCTATCGGTCATTGCATGTGTTAGTTTTCCTGGGGCTGTGGAAACATTCTAATCGGCGTAACAGAATGATTGTTTTACGGTGGGACCAGGGGGAGTATGTCAGACGTCCATCGCGTGATACCTATAGACCACATGCCACAGGGCCAGTGTTACATCGAAGTTTATCACAAGAGAGATAATCACGACTCACATTCTCTGAAACACTGTGAATTTATATTGATCGGCCCATCGTATGCACTCAAAATCAATCGTCCTTCAATCCTTGCTTACCGTGACCACCACTGACGACCCAGATCAGTTTGTGCGTTTCGTGTACGAATTGTTTGTCGTTCTCACGCTAGTCACACGCTTCTTGCTAATCAACGTGGGACATGAATCCATAGAGAGTCGTATCATCCGCTTCTCCTACTCAGAACGTGAACTGTCGAACCATGAGTCAGTCGTGACAACGAAGTTAACATTTGCATCTGGACCATTTATTGGTCATACGTTCACTAATTACCGTGAAATACACCATGTGTGGAATGAGGATTCTTGCGATATCACACAACGTAATAAGCAAAAATGATCGTGACCCTGATGTCTCACACTTATTTGTCCAACCCGACGAAGACCGACCATACATACAGAGTGTGAACGTGTGGATCGATACCAACCACTTTTGAGTCGGAAATAATGTATGCGTACCAGTGTTTGTGTGCCTCAACAAACCAAGGTTTTCAGACCGACTAAGCCCAACTACAAATGGCAAATGTGATATGATTGAACATACCGAACGATTGAGTCCGGCTCTCAAGCTCATTGTGGGTGTGCAATTGACGAGACAGGATGGAGCTGTATCGATCGGAATTGAGCGGATATTTGTTCCCGATTCCGACCAGCGTGTATGCTCATATGCGTGGACCGACTGAGAAATACTTGCTGCACATTAGCTGTCTCGTTAACTCCAGTGGATAACCCCATGGATTCGTTGTTTTGTAGTCGAATCCGAGACGAAGCTGGTCAGTCCTCAACAGCCAAATCATGACGCAATCGGTTGGTAAACAACCCGCGGTCTACCTAATCTAAAACCTAGCCAGCTAGTCCAGCCTTCAGCCCAGTTGACAGGCTAGTTGGCGAGAGGCTTTGACTTAAGTCAAAATGATCTAATTTGAGATAAATCTACGGATTATGCGACTACTTGCTTTGTTGAGCTTAGCGAAGGCAGGGGTTTATCTAACTGCCCATCTCGCTTACTTGTATGCCGGTAGTCTGATCCACTGAAGGCAGTTCACAAGCAGTAAAAGTAAAGCGTGAATACGCCCGTTTTCAGTCGTATTAAGACCAGAATTGCATTGCAGGAGAAACCGTCTATCTAAGAGTGGACCATCTGACACAGACGATCGATGCGAGAGGGTTTTCACCGTTCGCATTCTAAAACAGATAGGTCAGTAGACCGCTCTCGCACGAACGTTGGACTCGTTGAATGTGGATGTATGTTGCATTTCGGAGACTAGCATCCAGGACAGTAGCCAACGTATGGAACTAACAACACCCACGATGTCTGCCCGATACTGCAGCCACTGCTGTCTGTCAGGTTGGAGTAGGTGTTGTTCACAGCGTGACGGCCGCAGGTGCATTGGTAGATTGGATTGCTGTGAGCAGTGCCATCCGCTTGGCAGGATCAACTAAGACCAAGTCTAGATGCAAGACCTTTAGAAATCTTCCATTATATCTGTGGCGACACCAGCGTAAATGAAGCGTTCCACTCGGACCTGATCACTCTACTCCGGTCGATACACGGTTTTGCTGTAATTCTTCTGGCCGGTGATATGAACGTCCAGGTCGGGCGCATTGATAAGGCTGACTTTGTGTTAGGTGGAGGTTTGCAATGGCATCCCATCGGTCGGATAATGGCGGGCGACCATTAGAGGTGTGCACCGTGCATAAGCTATTTTTAGCTATCACTAATTTTCATTAATTTTAATTGTTATACTTGCCTCCCACCTTCTCCGACTCAGGCCTGGTCTCAGATAGAACACATAGCTGTCAGTCATAGTTGGGTTCACTTCGGTCTATCTCTCTTCATGGAGCAATTACTTGCATTCTGATCACTCGGTGGTACGTTGTCGTTTTGTTATCACTCCTGCTGAACAGCGACCAACCGACGATAGCAACGGTTGGCTGTTGAAAAACGTCTATGCTGTCGGTAATGCACAAGTGGTAAGCCTGTCTAGAAAGCAGGTTTAGTAATTCGCATCCCGAAGGCTCTAATAGTTGTTGTACTCAGATCTCGCAGGTCATTCATGAGGCAGGTACATTGGCATGTTGCACGGTGGTTCATTGGTGGATCAAACATTGGATCTCATAGATATCCCTGGAGTCGTTAGAGGCCAGA